>SNQJ01S0111060.1:0-27020 GCA_010110895.2 Picea sitchensis | reverse complement strand
CCCCCTCTTCAGGATCTGTTGGTTCTTTTGGTTGAATTGTTGCGGTCATGACAATAGCAATGGGGTCTACGTCGATGATCTTTCTTTTAGGAGTATTTTCAGAATCAGATTCAGAATCAAGGTTCAACTCCTTGTCTTTGATCTCGGCCACCGATGACTATTTTGAGCGACGTTCATCGGTGTTGTGCCAGGGGATGTTGTGGAAATCACACCATTTTCCAGTGTCCTTCTTTGTTTTCATATGACCCTTCTTTTCCTATGGCTTGGACTGGTTTTTGGGAGACTATTTGTTAGGTCTTTCTTTATCATACTTTGGTTGTTGCATATTTACAGACCCAAACTCCCATTTTTTCTGGTGCTTAATTTTTTTCTCAATTTTAACATCATATCGAGAAGCAGCACCTAGTGATGAGATGTCCAGAAAATACATTTTAGATTGGATGTATCTGTGTTGAGCCCCACGATATTTCAGAACCAAATGTCTTTCGGAGTCTTTGATACCCAGTTTGGTGGTAAGGTGTGGAAGATAAACTCTGGAATTGCTTGGTCCCTCTCTTGTCGTAGTGTGGTCCATCTCACATATTGGTCCTCATAGTTGCCAACAGGGTAATATTGTTCCTTTACCGCATCCACAAAAGAATCCCAAGTGGGCTCGACCCCATATATTCTAGACTCCTTTGTGGAACTTTGCTCCCAGTAAGTTTCCCACCAATGTTTGACATGGGGGAGATCTTTAAGGAGTGTGAAGGTGATCTTTTCCCTATCGGAAAAATTATGAACACAGAAATAACCTTCTAACATATTTAACCATTTGTCTAGGGAATCCGCATCTATCTAACCTTAAAATACGGGAATATCAAGATTAACCTGTACCTTGAAAGGAGAGGTGCTTCCAAAGTGGTTTTTTGATGAAGATGTGCCTGTTGCTATTAGCAGATGTTCAAGGATGTGGGACAAAATCTCCATCATATGCTCCGTCATTTTTCTTTTCTTCCACCATGGAGGATTTCTTGGGTGTGCGAGAGAGATTGTCTTCAAGAGAGACAAGCTCGAGACCCAACTTTCTATACTCGGACCTCGTTGGGGACATGCACTGAAAAACGATCAAGAGCAGCTTGCTCTGATACCACTGATCCAGATTATTTTCGACACGAAATGAGAGAGGAGATATAATAAAGAAATGTACCGAGATATCTCGGATATCCAATAATATAACATAAATGTATCAGAGATGCAACCATAAACACAGAGATACAGTAATACACAATTTTCTATTAATGAGCGAAAATGTACAAAGACTATAAAAATAAAGAGTGAAAGACTCGCTAGAATGGTGGCAACTTATCTTTGAGAAGAGATGTGGCTGCTACTCGCACCAGAAAGAAGATTATTATTACAATGAGGCTCCAAAGTCCTTTTTAACATAAGTAAAATCCAAAACCCTAACCTCGGAAGATGAAAATCCAAAAGGTTTGCGGGCCCTGATGGGGGTAGTTGATACGTCAACTTCCCAGGGGCGTGACTTTTGCATACGATATCCATTTGGGGTGCTCGATACATCATTAGAAATATCTATCTAAGGACTACAACTGCTGACAACGAATATCAAGTCCGAATAAGTTTTCTTTATGTTTTCTCCTCCTTTTTCCAATGAGAGACCCCCATTATCTATAGGATAGTAGAGATAAGCTCAAAGGGTAGATTGGATAAGATATCAATTCCCAAGATGAAAATATTCTCGAGGTTGAACCACGAAGAATACGGGGGTTTAATCTCATCTCATGAAACCAATCCTAAATAGGGAGTAACATACTCGGTCGCCCCCTATATTCTTGCAGGGAGTGACCTATCACCCTTTGCAAGAAGACAAGGAGAAACCAACACTTTCTAGTCATGGGATGTAAAAGCGAAACCCGTGAATAGGCAAAAAGGTACTACAAACCCAGGGGAAAAGTGGTATAATTCAGTGGTTTAGACTGTTAACCCTTAAATGATGCCCATCAAGTGATTAGGTAGAAAATAACTATATAACATAACCCCCCTAAAGTGTTCCAGATTTTATGAGCAGAACGAAATGAATACAAATCATTAAAAGATGATTAACACAGAATAACAAAGATACGATAAAATTGGTTTTCTATTCAATAACGAAATAAGCTAAAACTGTAAAATGCAGCGGAAAACAATCTTGTTGGAATGGTGCCAGCTTATCTCTGAGAAGAGATGTGAAGATTGCTCTCATTCACAAGAAGATGATTACAATGAGGCTCTGAAGGATTTTTTTACAATAAATAGAAATGTCAAAAACCCTAGACATACTGATCAGGGGATCAAAATTTGCTCAATTTTCAAAGTGCTCGGATTGAGACGAAAACAATGCCAATGCGTCTGTCTCGTTTTTCTGATTCCGGCGGTATATTTATTTTCACGAACGGAGTCCGTATGGAGGAGATATCGCGATTTGACCGCCAAGTCAAACAGGTAAAAATTTGGATGCTGACTGTACCTGTCCGTACAGTCCGTACTGCCACGTGGAGGGCCGTACCATCATGCTGACGTGGCATGTTTGTATTGGTTGATTTTCAGCGAATCGGATGTTGACACGTGTCAATGGTAGCCAATAAGGTGTGGACACGTGGTCCAACCTATTGGTGACACGTGTCCTTATAATATTGGTTCATATGTTTATATGTATAAAATGATATGGGAGTCCGCGGGGATCGACCCCGGGACCTCCCCCACTGTATAAAATTTAATACAACTCCGCTAACCAATAGTCCCGCCTTTATTCCTTGTGTATGAAATGGTCAGGCTTATATTTAAGTTTGGATGTAAGCCTTGGTTGAAAAGGGGGCGGATCGGGGCTTACGCCCCGACCCATGGTTCCATAGTTCAACGCATATAACCATACGTTTTGATATATGGGCGCGGGTTAATATAACAATGTTATGTTATGTTATATGTTATGTGGGGTTAATTAAAACATTTGCGTGGGGTTTATAACATATGTTATGTTATATGTGTTTTAAACCATATTAAATGTGCGCGCGGGTGTGTAACGCGCGGGAGTTACAATTCGTTTGTACGGTTTGACAGTTCAACCACTTTTGCGCCCAGCCCAAGGACGCATGGGCACATGACCCAGTGCCGAGACGGTTAGGGGCTAGAGGTGCCCTAACCGTTATATGGTTTGTACCGGTGCGCGGTTGCGTATGGGACTGGGTTCTTTACGCTTAAATGAGCGTGTGTTCCAGGTTTGGAGAACAAGGGTGCAGATTGTAGAACCAGAGACAACAAAGAAGAAGGGGAGACTTCAAGGAGGCTATCTTCTTCATTTTTCGACCGTTTCAGAAGCCGTTAGAGCCTAGACAGGGGTTTTGGGACGCTGCGGAGCCATTGGAGCAGTCATTTTGTTGATTTGAGTACTGTAAGACTTGTTTTTAAGCACTTTGAGCAATTTAATATAAAAGATCCATTTGGAGGCTGGACCAGGAGATGTAGCCCGGAGTGGGGTGAACTCCTTTATCAAGTTGCTGTGTTTATGTCTGAAGTTCAATGATTTTTGATGCTGTCTATGTTTATTTCTACATAAGTAATCCTTTCTTATGTGTTGCAAATTGATCCAGTTGCTTTAAAACACATAACATTTCACTTGCAATTTAATTTAATCAAGTTTATCAAGTCTTCTTCAATTTTAGATCACATACAAAAACCTAACCCTAGGAGATGAAGCGCCAAAAATCATGTGGGCCTCGTTTGGGTAAGTTAGTACAATGAGGCTCCAAAGTCCTTTTTAACATAAGTAAAATCCAAAACCCTAACCCTAGAAGATGAAAAGCCAAAAGGTTTGTGGGCCCCGATGGGGGTATTTGATACGTCAGATGGGGGTATTTGATACGTCAACTTCCTAGGGGCATGGATTTTGCATACGATATCCATTTAGGGTGTTGGATACATCATTAGAAAGATCTATCTGAGGACTATAACCGCTGACAACAAATATCAAGTCCGAATAAGTTTTCTTTATGTTTTCTCATCCTTTTTCCAATGAGAGGCCCCCATTATTTATAGGATAGTAGAGATAAGATCAAAGGGTAGTTTGGATAAGATCTCAATGCCCAAGATGAAAATCTTCTTGAGTTCGAACCACGAAGAATATGGGGGTTTAATCTCATCTCACAAAACCAATCCTAAATAGGGAGTAACAGACTTGATCGCCCCCTGTATTCTTGCATGGAGCAACCTATCACCCTTTTCAAGAAGACAAGGAGTGACCAACACTTTCTAGTCATGGGATGTAAAAGGGAAACCCGTGAATAGGAAAAATGGGTACTGCAAACATAGGGGAAAAGTGGTATAATTTAGTGGTTTAGACTGTTAACCCCTAGATGATGCCCATCAAGTGATTAGGTAAAAAATAACTATATAACATATTTCCCCTAAAGTGATCCGGATTTTATGAGCATAACGAAATGAATACAAATCATTAAAAGATGATTAACACAGAATAACAGAGATAGAGTAAAATTGGTTTTCTGTTCAATAACGAAATAAGATGAAACTGTAAAATGTAGCGGAAAATAAGCTTATTGGAATGGTGGCGGCTTATCTCTGAGAAGAGATGTGATGGCTGCGGTCATTCGCAAGAACATGATTACAATGAGGCTCTGAAGGCCTTTTTACAATAAACAGAAATGTCAAAAACCCTAGACATCCAAAAACCTAACCCTAGGAGATGAAGCGCCAAAATTCATGTGGGCCTCGTATGGGTAGGTTAGTACATCAACTTCCCAGGGTCGTAACTTTTGCATACGATCTCTGCTTTAGGCACACGATAGCTCGTTGGAAAGGTATACTTGAGAAGAACGATTTTCGAGTGGCCCGGTTATGTGGGTTTGCTAGTCACTTGTGACCCAAATCCCCAAAAAACATCATTTAGGGCCTCAAAATGGCCCCAAAAGTTTGGAACCCAAAAAAATGTTGAAAAACTGCAAAGGTGGAAAACTATTTTTCGAGCTAGTGGAATAGGTGGGTGGCCACCAATATCCACCTAGATCAATCCTCCCTCTTTAGGAAGAAATTGTCTCCATTTCGTTGAGTTCCCCCATCATATGAGGGAATTTATGTTGAATTTGGCCCCGGGTGAGCCACTTGCCTTGGTGCAGGAGCTACCCTGCTTTGACGACTCGATAAAGCTGGATCCTTTGTTGTCGAGTGCCCTTGATATATGTGTCCACAATCTAATCATTGGATTTCTATTGCATGCATTTAGGGTTGAGCTCTATTGGTGTCAATTGATCTGCTATCTCTGAGGTGTCCAATAATGGTGGGAAATATGGCCGAAGGAGAGCCACGTTGAAGACTGGGTGCAAGCCAAGGAAAGGGGGAATGTTGAGCTCAAAAGCATTATCACCCACAGCCTTTGTGATGGTGTACGACCAATAACAGAGTGGGTGGATATTCCAATGGAACCCTGTAAGGCATTCTTTCTACAATTGCAACCAAACTTTGTCACCCACATGAATTGTATGTGGCACTCGATGTTGATCATGGTGCTTCTTTTACTTGGCATTAGACTTTTGTAGAATATTCTGAACCTGTTGGCGGATGTATTGTATATGCTCAATGAATTGGGTGGCTTTGTCAGCTTATGGTGGAGTAGGGGACGAGTCGGTCGAGGTGGTTTCCAGGGGTAGTGCAACATCCATGGGGCCCAATGGTTGGAATCCCAACCCCACCTGAAAGGGGTTGTGGCTAGTCGAGCTATGCAGGGCTCAGTTGTAGCTATGCTAGACATAGGGAAGACTCTCATCCCATGTGCGAGGGTGTTTTTAATTGTACATACATAGGATATGTACGATCATCTGATTGACAACCTCAGTTTGGCCATCTGTCTAGGGGTGGAAGCAAGTGGATTTGGTGAGATTGGTATTGAGCAGTGACCAAAGGCTCTACCAGAATGTCCTGAGGAATTGACTGTCACAGTCTGAGCTAATGGTTTGTGGGATCCCAAAATGTACCCATACTCGTTCAAAGAATAGGTTGGCAGTGGCTTCTGCTATGATGTTCTTCTTGTAGGTGGCTAGAATCGCCATCTTGGAAAAGTGATCAACAACCACCAAAACAAAGTCATCTCCCCACTTGGTGGACGGGAGGCCCGACATGTAGTCCATTGAGATGGATTCCCATGGCATGTTAGGAGTAGTTAGAGGGGTGTACATGCCCTATTTATTAGTGGTCGGTTTGGAAATAGCGCAGGTGGTGCAGTACCTAATATACTTTTCGACATCCTGTCGAAGTTTCAGCTAGTAGAAATTTTTCTGCAGCACTGCCACTGTGTTTTCGATGCCAAAGTGTCATGCCACCTGACTGTAGTGAGCTTCCCAAATCATCTTCGCACACTTGCTTGATGGAATGCATAGATGGACTAGACGACACAACAACCCATCTTGAATATGGAAATTAGCGACCACTGAGTTGGCACCCAACATTTGGTAGGTGGTGGAGAAGTCAGGGTCTGTCTCATAGAGGTGGGGCCATCCTGAGGTCTCGTGGTCGCAAGATTCTAGCACTGTGGTGAGTGTCATGACTGGATTTCAGATGAGGCAATCAAAAACTTGGTTGGTACTTCCTGTTTTATACTTGATGTTGAGGTGGAATTGTTGTAAGTATGTGGACCACTTCTGATGGCGGTAATTCTACAATTTTCCTTGGGTTTGCATGAACTATAGTGGCTTGTGGTTAATGTGGATTACTGTCTCCTTCCCAAGAATGTAATGTCTCCACTGTGACAAGATTTCACAATGGAGTACATTTCTTTATCATAAGTAGGGTACTTACAGACAACATCTGATAGAGTCTCACTATGATATTCCACAGGGTGGCCATGTTGAGTGAGAATGGTGCCCACAACATAGTCTGAAGCATCTGTCTCAATCTCAAAAGGATGTTGTAGGTCCGGTTATGAAAGTACTGGGGATGAGCACAAACAATTCTTCAAGTCATCCAAGGTTTGTTGTTGGGACATTCCGCACACAAATATTTCCTTACTGCCACCCCTGGTTACCTGGCTGAGGGCCCATGCTTTATGAGAGTATCCCAACATGAACCTGGGATAGAAATTAGCGAGGCCCAAGAAGCTCATAAGTTCAGTGAGTGTGTTTGGGGCTGGAAAGTCACAGATGACCTAGATCTTGGTTGGATCCACATGCACACCATGTTGATTAATGATGTAGCCTAAGTAATGGACCCTTTCCATGCCGAAGGAGCATTTTTCCATGTTTTCATATATTTTGTGTTATTGCAGGGTGTGCAAAACCTGTTGAATATGTTCCAAGTGTTCCACCCAAGTCTTGTTGTAGATGAGGATGTCATCTAGATACACCACTACAAAAGTATTGGTGAAAGGTCATAGGATATCATCGATCATCCTCATAAAATTTATTGGAGCATTTTTCAAACCAAAGGGCATCACCAGCCATTCAAAAAGACCTTCTTTTGACTTGAAGTCGGTCTTCCATACATCTGTCTATTCTATTGGGACCTGGTGATAGCTAGAATTCAGATCAATGTTATTGAAGTATTTGTCCCCCGTGAGTTGATCAAAGAGGATGTCGAATCAAGGAATCAGGTACCGGTTTCGGACTGTGATTTTATTTAGGGCCCGGTAATCAATGCAGAGTCACCAGATCCCGTCTTTCTTCTGCACCAGCATGATTGGGCTCCCACAAGGCGATGAGCTACGATAGATGTGCCCTTTGTGGAGCAGTTATTGGATCTACCTCTTGATCTTATCATTTTCTAATAGAGAGAGGTGGTAGACTGGCCCATTGGGTAGCGGTGCGCCTAGGGTCAGATCAATGGGATGCTTGACTTGACAGTGGAGAGGTACCCCAGTAGGAGAGCAGAAGATATATGAGTATTCTTCCAGGACCTTATCCACTTTCTTATGTTGTGTGGAGAGATCGGTCGTAGAGGCCCTGGATCATGAAGAAGACAAATTTCTCAATCTGAGAGATGACCTTCCTGCATTACTTGGCAAAGATCAATGAAATAGCACTAGGAGGGACTGCCTCGAGTATCCTGTACAATTTCCTATTCATAATAACACTACGATGCCTAGACTCATATACAACATGATGTTTCTATAAATAAGGTTGGCCCAAAATAACATTACAAACTTCGAGAGGAGAAACATCACACAATACCTCATCTTTTAAAGGCTTGATGTCGTACGATAGTCGACATTGTTGGCTAACGCGAAGATCACTTCCTTGGTGGATCCATCCAATGGTGTGGGGTTGTGAGTGCATTGTTGTCGGCAGGACTAGGCGCTTGACGACCTCTGCTGATATGAGGTTCTTCTAGCTACCGCTATCAACGATGAAGTGTAGCAGGGTGCCTTTTACCCACATCTATGAATGGAAGAGGCGCTCGGCTTCTTCTGGATCATCTGGTGCACCAGGCTGGAGCTTGGTGGTAGCAACAGTGGCACTGGGTTTCGCGTCAATGATTCGTCTTCCCCTTTCTGGTTCTAACTTAGATTCAGAACCCACATCTAATTCAAAGGCTTTAACTTCGGCCACCAGCGACTGCTTGGAGCGGAAATCAACAGTGTTATGCCAAGAGCTCGTATGGAAGTCACACCACTTCCCAGTATCTTTCTTTGTCTTTCTGGTGTCCTTCTTTGCTTGTGGCTTGGACTGGTTTTCCTGATAATGTCCATCTTTTCTCTGTCCTTTTTTCTGTGGGTTGGGGCCTCCCTTTCCTAGCTTTTGCTGTGAGGAGTTCCCAGGCCCAAATTGTCGTGTCTTTTGTTTGAGCTTCTGCTCCATTTTGACGACATATCGGTAGGTTGTTCCCAAGGACAAGATGTCTAGAAATTCCATTTCAGTCTGAATGTATTTATGCAAAGCACCGTGATACTTGAGAACCAAATCTCACTCTGAAACTTTGATACCCAGCTTGGTGTGCAAGGTATGGAAGATATTTGTGAACTCTGACACTGCTTGGTCTCTTTCTTGCTGCAGTGTGGTCCATTTGGTATACAAATCTTCATAACTTCTAAATGGGTAGTATTGTTCCTTAATAGAATCCTTGAAGGATTCCCAGGTGGCCGCGACTGTAAATAATAAGGTGGCCGCGACTGTAAATTTTCCCACCAATCTTTGACATGGGGAACGGATTTGAGGAGTGCAAAAGTAATCTTTTCTCTATTCGAAAAGTTATAGACAGAAAAATACCCTTCTAGTAGATTCAACCACTTGTCTATAACATATGTGTCTATCTGACCTTCAAATATAGGAATATCGAAGTTGATTTGTACCTTGAAGGAGGCGACGTCTCCGCTCGAGGAAGATGTGTTGCATGTTGGTAGCCGCCGAAGGATTTGCGCGAAACTATCCATCATCTCGTTCCTATGTTGTGTAAGGGATTCCTCAAGAAACATTTTGAAAGGATATCCTATCCTGTCATATTTCTTTTCTCCTTCCATGAGAGGTCGCTTGGGCATGCAAGAGATTTTCTCCTCAAGAGAAAAAAGCTCGAGACCCAATTCTTTGTACCCTGACCTTGTTGGGGACATCCATCAAGACGACAAGGAGTAGACCGTTGTGATACCATTGATCCGGATTTTATGAGAAAAATGAAATGAATACAAATTATTAAAATATGCTTAACACAAAATAACAGAGATACATTAAAACTAGTTTTCTATTTAATAAGGAAATAAGATGAAACTGTAAAATACAATGGAAAACAAGCTTGTTGGAATGGTGGCAGCTTATCTCTAAGAAGAGATGTGACGGTTGCGCTCATTCACAAGAACATGATTACAATGAGGCTCTGAAGGCCTTTTTACAATAAACATGAATGTCAAAAACCATAGACATCCAAAAACCTAACCCTAGGAGATGAAGCGCCAAAATTCATGTGGGCCCAGTTTGGGTAAGTTAGTACATCAACTTCCCGGGGTGGTAACTTTTGCATACGATCTTCGTTTTAGGCGCACGATAGCTCGTTGGGAATTTCTAAACGAGAATAATAATTTTCGACTGGCCTAGATTAGTGGATTTGGCAAGCACATGGGCCCAAAATCCCCAAAAAACATTGTTTAGGGCCTCAAAATGACCCCGAAAGTTTGGAACCCGAAAAATTGTCGAAAAACTGCCAAGGTTGAAAACTGTTTTTTGAGCTAGTGGAATAGGTGGGTGGACACCAATATCCACCTGGATCATAAAGTGTGAGGTCAAAAGGGGTTTCTGATGGCCGAAATACTTTACAAACAAAATCACAAAGCTTTGGACGAAGGAACCTGGAAAGAAACCATCATCTGACCTGCATAATAAAAACATCCTCGAGGTGGGCATACCCATGCTCGGTAATAAAAAATAAGCATAGCCACCAAAGAATAAACTGTAGATCGATGCATGGTGCAAGTAACTAGATCATGGCCATGAAAGAATACACTATGGATCCATGTCACAAGTGAGAGCATAGCCACGGGCAAGTACAAATGCGGATCTATGTCATGGGATACAAATTAGTGAGAGAACTCAATGCCTGAGCGATCTATGAAGTACTCATGAATAATTCCATCAGAGTTTGGGAGGGAATACGATCAAGGAATGAATGGTCCCAACCCATGGTCTTTGTCCCAAATCCCAATGGTATGAATCTACAACATGTGAATCAATGAGTTGAGGTCGAGCATGGTAGAAACTGTTTGATTATTGGTCATTGATGGAGACCATTAACATACATGAAGGAATCCACCGATGATTAATATGGACCCCAATATACCTAGTACAATGTAACGAGTGTGAATAGTTGAGTTGAAGTCGAACACTCATAGATTCATTCAACATGAGCCAATGATGTAAACCCACTATTGAAATGCAAGGAAGCCTGCCACTGATGTTTGGAAGTCCCAGGGTACTAACTGGTTTCTAGATTTCAAACCTAGATAATGATCTTGAGTCGACCAGATGAAATCTGTTGAAGGAGGGCCTTGATGTATCCCCCATCAACTGAAAAAAAACATATAAAGGTAGATGGTGTGAAGATGGTAAGAGTAGAGCACAACTGACTCGGGGATGGACATGATGAATGTGATAAAGGAATGAAATTGGTTGACATGAGCTAACTTCCCTTGACCAAATCAGCACAACAAATGACTTGAATTGGCATCATTGACTAGTTAATGACCAAAAGATTTGTCGTGGATGACTGGAAGAGTAACCAATCTATGGAGTTAGAGAACTCATGAAGATGGTAATTGTTATAAAAATAGGTGTGCTCGTTTCACCATAGACAATGTAGCAATATTGTCACCCAACCATAGGCCGAAGCCACCCCCGAGCACCTTAACCTTGACAAAGACAATAATTTTGGAAGCAACCCTAGAACCAGTAGTCAATCAATGTAGTGTACCTCTCTCAAGATTTAGTGCACAAGGTAGAAATTCCAAACCATAACCAAGAGAAAGTCCAATCCTAAAACTAAAAATACAAGTTGCAGTAGTTGTAGCTGCAACTACTCTCCATACTTAAGCACTTACTAAATTTCTACAGTGTGCACTAAATTTCTACAGTTGCGATTTTTGTGTGTACAAATGATCTTTGACATCCTGAATTTATACTACTCTTTCTTAGTTGTCTGGGCTGACTTCTCTTTCTGGAGGCTAAAGACTCAATATTAATTATTTTTTTTAGCTGACTTGTTTTATAGGTTTATGTCCAAAGCTTTAGGGTTTCTTCTTGTTTTCCGGAATATTCTATTTTTATCAAGGTTACATGTGGAGGTTAATACCTCCCACAACTGCCATAATATCAACACTCCCTCCTAGTTAGGGAGGTATTGAAAACAATGGCCTTGAGCACAAACATACCATTCAACTGGTAGCATCATCATAGCCACATAGGCTATCTCATGATCAAATCACGAGCACCATCATCACTATCAATATCACTTGATAGCATCAAATGCATCATCTCTTGAAGCCATACTCCATCTGGGTAATCATGCATGATGATCAATAAGTCACTCACTCCACATAGTGATACAAGAACCATTCTTCTAATCCTGACATATGTCCTAGAAGAATAATTGTTCTAACAGATGCTGGAAGCCACACCATGGGATCCAAGGACTATTCTTCTAATCCAGACATACATCCTAGAAGAATAATTGTTTTGGACCAATTTTCTCCTGGAGAATGTTTTTCCACCAACACACTGACAATCCATCTAGCTGATAATCATTTCCAACACTATTGATAGTCTTTATGGCAATCATAACAATGCCATTCAATAGAACACAACTGTGTATATCCATATTAGTACACGACTACTATCTAGTGGTACAAAACCACACCAAGTAGCACACGACTACTTAATTAGTGACGCATATTCACAACCAGTGGAGCACATCCATCACAGTAGCATACATCTACTATCCAAAGCCATACAGTCTCCACAATAATCATATCATCTGATATCAACCTGCATAAAACAATATCATGATATAAACTGAGTCATCTGGGCCATTCTTCCACTCACATCTGTGAGATCTAGAAGAGCATATGCCCACAAAAAGTAAAACATCATCCATGGGCTATCTGGACTATTCTTCTCAAGCATAGAAGAATAATTTTCCCTGATTTTTGAGCCTGGACCATTCACCTAACTGGGCCATTCCTCCGACACTAATCATAGTGCAACCATGAGAGAATGAGTCTTCCCTAGGGAATGCTTGTACCTGATTCCTGAACCTAGACCATTCACCTAACTGGGCCATTTCTCTGACACTAATCATAGTGCAACTAGGAGAGAATGAGTCTTCCCTAGGGAATGATTGTCCAGACCAGTTGCTAAGGAAATGATTGTCCTGCACCAACCTCCAAAATGGACCATTATTCAAAACTGCTCACAACTGTGAACTTCAAAATAATGACTTCCCAATGAGGCATACCATTCTACTTGACCACTTCTCAGAGTGACTGCCAAGAAGAATGATTTTCCTAGACCATTCCCCCACACTGGCCACAAGGGGAATCATTGTCTATGGTACATCAACAATCTATCGAACCATTTTCATTATGAAAATGATTGTCCGATCTGGACCATTTTACGAACTGGAAAATGCATGCCCGTCATAAATTTCAACCACTTTCCGAACTGGAAAGGAACTGCTCATCCTGGACCATTTTTCAAACTAAAAAATGATTGTCCATAAATCAATAACATATCAATACTCCCTCCCAACCTGGGAGTAATCTCTTCCTTTTTCAATAAGGAAGTTGCTCCACGAGCCCCAACTTGTTTCTTAATTACACAAATTTTTCATCTTGGATAGAGGCTTTACCAAAATATTTGTTTCCTACTCATCTGTGGATATATACTGGAGAACCACTTCTTTCTTCTTGGACTTCATCATGGATAATATAATGCTTGATCTCAAATGTACTTCGGTCTTTCATGGAACATTGGTTTTCTCTGAAGGCTTCATATAGCTATGATCATTACAATATATTATGGTTGAATTCAATACTTCTGTTTCCCGCTAGCTCATGACATTGTGGTAGCACTTCTTCTATCATCATGAGAGTTTTGTCATGGATTAGCAATCCATCATCCTAGATTTATGAGTAACCATTTTGATACACTATCTCTGTCATAGAAAGTTTTTCACCATGCTTCTGTTGTATATGAGATACTCTACATCAAGTTGTTTGAATCCATACAAGGTCTTCTTATATCTGCATACATGGGTCTCTTTCCGGTATAAGCTTCTTTCTTAATTTTCTTTATTTGGGAAGAACAATCTTTTACATGTAAATTCCAATCCATGGATATTGCAGGAGATACATCTGGTTTACTGGAACGAGATGTCATAGTATTCTCCCTCCTTCTGGAAGAACTTCTGAATCTCACAATGCTTCCATTCATAAGTATTTTTCACATTTTCTTACATACACTATTCTTTATCATAACTTCCATTTCTTCTACTTGATTACTTCTAGTGGGTTTAAACCAAGCTGGTAGTCTTGTGATTCTTGGTATAATAACTGGTTGTTCTGGATTTTCTTTCTTTCTTGGAATCTTCATGTTCTTCCACATGTTTCTCTTTATCTCTTGGGTCCATGGAGTCTTCTATAGATTACATGCCCTGAAGATTCAAACGTCTTCCTTTCATCATAGGATCATGGATGTAGATGGACAACTAAGGATAATTTAAGGCTTCTTTTCGAAGAAGACTTCTTCTAAACACGTATTGCTTATCATGGCTGCTACTTTCAATGGGAGCATGGACATATAATTCATAATCCTCAATGGATCATATTATTTAGGATTATCTCCCTCCTAATATTTGCTTCATGCATGAATGCATGCTCTTCTTTTATGAATTCTATAATTAGCTCCCTCTATCTAAGAGAGTCCATGCTTCTGTTTGCATCCTTATTGCCTTCTACAAAGTGTCACAAGTCTTTTTCTAATTTCCTCTTGATTGTTGACTTCTTTCTATTTTGAATTCTTCTGGGTCTCTTCAAGTCTGATTATGATTTCGGCTTATCTGGCAGTTGTTACTTATATAATAGCTTCCACAGGAATTGTTACCAAGGATTGTCAATGTACTTCATCTTTTCAGATAGATTACTTGACTAGTAATCATCGTAATAGTAATTCTTATCTTGTTATTATTCCATAGATGTTGTTTCATTGACCATCTTATCTTCTAATAAATAAATATATAAGAACTATGTAAAGATGGTATGTACAAAGACTATGTTACAGAATAATATTGCTACCTTGACTAAAAGAAGAAATCTGCTTCATCTTGTTTGACTTTCTTTTAGGGTTCCTTTTCTTCGGCAATTGTTGCTTCGTGTGTTCCCTTCCTTTTCTTTAACTCGGGACAATGATTCTTGTAGTGACCATATTTTGGAGAGTTGAAGCATTGTATTTTTGACATATCCTTCTCTTGATTTGGTTTCTTCCTTGAGTCAACCTTCTTCTTATTCTTGAATTTCTTGAACTTTGTTGTGTAGGCTTGATCATCATCTTTCCTTTGGAATTTATCTTTTGTGCTAATCCTTGATTCTTCTTGTTCACAACAAGTCCAAATTTATTCAAATGTGGGATACTCCTTTCTTGTGTTCATGCTTGTGGCAAATGCATCCCATGTCTTGGGAAGGCCATTGAGTACTATATTTACTAGTTCCTTTTCTGAAATGATTTCTTCAATAGCTTGTAGTTGATCTCTTAACTAAGATATTCTTACCAAGTATGATGTTATGCTATCATCATCATTCATTTTCATGTCACAGAGCTCATTCTTCAGACTCATTACTTGTCCAATTTTTCTAACTGAGAAGAGGTTAGTTAGGGCATCATACTTCTTCTTAGATGAGTCAAAGATGAGAGATGTAGGGTATCAAGTGGTCTTTTACAGAGTCCACTATGATACTCATAACATTTATGTAATTTTCTTGAACTTTTCCATAACTGCAACATTATGAGGTTCCTTCTCTTTTCCTGCTTCAACTTGTGGTTCCATGATCTTTCCTTTCACAATATCCAATAATTTATTCTTGGAAAGGATGAGGTCAATCCTTGTCTTCCATGCTCTGAAGTTAGAATCCCCTTCTAACTTGTTTTCTAACTTCATAGAATAAGTCATGACTTCTTTTACTTTGTCAACCTTTGACTTTGACCAAAAACTAAAACTTGACATCTTATCTTGCCGAGAGTGCCAATAGGTGTGCTAATTTAGGGAGCACTAGTCTATCCAAAAATTAGGTCAATTTCTTCACTTAAGGTGCCTCAACAAGAGGGTTTGGATTTCGTTGTTGCAATAAAAACTTTGACTGCAACTGCAAATGTAACTGGGAAAATTCTCCCAATCTATCTTCCAAGGGTTAGAATTTTCGAAGATAGTGTGGGCCCATAACCTGTTAGAAAAATAGGTGTTCTCGTTTCACCATAGACAATATAGAAATATTGTCAACCAACCATAGGCTGAAGCCACCCCCGAGCACCTTAACCTTGACAAAGAGAATAATTACGGAAGCAACCCTAGAACCAATAGCCAATCAATGTAGTATACCTCTCTCGACAGCTAGCGCACAAGGTAGAAATTCCAACCCATAACCAAGAGAAAGTCCAAGCCTAAAACCAAAAATACAAGTTGTAGTAGATGCATCTGCATCTACTCTCCAGACTTGCACACTTACTAAATCTCTACAGTGCGCACTAAATTTTTGCAGTTGCAAGTTGTGTGTGTACAAATGAGCTCTGGCATCTTGTATTTATACCGCTCTTTCTTAGTTGTCTGGGCTGACTTCTCTTTTTGGAGGCTAAAGACTCAATATTAATTATTTTCTTTAGCTGACTTGTCTTCTAGGGTTATGTCCAAATCTTTAGGGTTTCTTCTTGCCTTCTGGAATATTTTATTCTTGTCAGGGTTACACGTGGAGGTTAATACCTCCTGCAGCTACCATAATATCAAAAGTAATGACTCAAAGAAGGTGGATAACCCAACTATTGGACAGAGACGCAAAACTTGTGCATTGTTCAAGGGAGACTCAATAGACAATTGCCATTTGTGAATATGACTAGATAGAAAAAAACCCCACTTTTTTCCCTTCTTTCATGTTTAACGAGCGTAGAAGAAAATAAAAGTATGCTCTATGTTCTCACCCATGGATTTATTCTTGATCCCGTCGCAGAGAATGGTGCTCGATGGTCTTTTCAATATTTAATGAGTCTAGAAAGATTCGAAAGAAAACTCCATATACAATCTCATGGATTTAATGAGCCCAAGAAAGTAAATGCTCATGTGTCATTTCAAATTTAGAGAGTCTAAAAGGACAAAGAAGAATCCAAGGGTATGATTTTTCGTAAATTTAGGCTCCCAAGCTTGAAAAAGGATAAAACAATACAAGTGAGAACTCTTCTAGCCAATGTTGACTAGTGTATTCCTTTTTTGTATCTACTCCACCCGGTCCGAAAAAGGGGTAAACTTACACCGAATAGATGTCCTTTCAAATCCAATTAATGAGTGTGAAAGGAAACAAGCTCACTCAAAAATATTTTCATGTTTAGGGAGTCTGAAAAAAGCGTAAAGGAGACTCCATGGTGCACCTTTGTCATGGTTGGTTAGCAAGTGTGACAAAGGGGTAATAGTAACCTCGGATGGACAGAACAAGTGGTATGCGATGAAGTTCCAAGCACATGGAACATGATTGAAGCAATGGACTGCAACAAGACATATCAAATGATGACCACTTATAATAGCAGTTCTCAACCAGGGGTGTTGAAAATGGAAGCAAGTAGGTGGCTATCGATCAAGCATGGTAGCGATGCAATAAGAAATGGAAGAAAATGGTGTAGTAGTAATGAGAAGCAAGATGGAAGAGACAATAAAAGGAGACCATTTAAGCAACAGAATGGTGGGAACCTAAGGGATAGTGCTGGTAATGCGGACAGTTAATAATACAAAGAGGGAAATGAAGGGAAAAAACTCTCCATATATTCCAATTTAGAGACATGTACCTCAAGTTCAATGGATCTCCCCATCTTAAAAATGTCCCTAGAATCCTGTCAACACACGTAAACTAGATTCCAAGGTCAACATGCATAGTGAAATCCTTCTTTTTTTTTGGATTTTTTGGACATGATGTACACAAAACAAAAGGAACTCACACCAAACACATATACAAGGCACTATGCATATTGATGCTTTATACAAAGGAGAGACCATTGCAAGGCTCAGGCCAAGGATATTTTTCATAATCGATGAACTTATGAGCCATTGGAGGCATCATATGGCACACCATGTCGAGGCCATGCTACATAGGAATGAATGTCTAGGACCGAAGGTACTCAACATGAGTGATTTTGTGAGCGATGAAAGCTCCTTGATGAGACCCATAAAGATGTAAAGGGGGTATAAAACATGAATCTTCGAAGGGAGGGGAAGCATAGGATTCAATGGCAAGTTTTGAAAAAGAAATCCGAGGAGAAAAAGGGTAAAAAATGGGAGGTCGACTGGATGCCCCAGTCAATGCCCCTAGTCACGAATCAAGACTCATCATGTTAACTCTCATCAGTTCCAAATCAGGGAGGAAGGTGTGATGATCCTCATCCTCTCTGGGATTATCAATGGAAGCCACGACTTCTGGGATGGCCTCTTTGGAAGGAAACTTAGTATCATGGAAATCATGGGAACTAAAAGAGTAAACAACCAGTATGGGCTGAGAAGGTTTATCACACTCCACATGAATATGTAGTTGTTGACCAATATCAATGGATGTTAATAGGATAGATGCTCCATGTGAGTCAACGTCCTCAGTATAAGGTATCACCCAAGGATCAACTGACTCGAGGGATCCACGAGTAGATGAGAAAATCATGTTGATAGAAGCGATATGGGTGGTTTTGAGTGCAAGAAAGGGGGATATCTCCATGAGAAATGGATATTTAATCATACCTACATCGATGCTTTCATACCCCCCAGAAGATTCACTTATGAAGGGAACATGGGTGTCAGGATTGGCTCACAAGTCAGGTGTGAAATATTCTAGTTGGCCGATCGCATCTATATTTCCTTGATGGGGAAATCACATAACGCAAAATATAGTGGATGCAAAAACCTTCATTGAGTAGAACCAGGTGCAACCCAAGAACATATTATAGTCGAGTGTGACATCTACCACTTCGACTTCTACAGAGACAGTCTTACCTCCGAGCTTGATGGGTAAGGAGGGGAGAATTTCACAAGGTCTGAAA
Source organism: Picea sitchensis (assembly GCA_010110895.2). Classification (NCBI taxonomy): domain Eukaryota; kingdom Viridiplantae; phylum Streptophyta; class Pinopsida; order Pinales; family Pinaceae; genus Picea; species Picea sitchensis. Next base: position 8,232 of record SNQJ01S0111060.1, on the reverse strand, counting down.
GAATGTCCATCAAAATATTTTAGGATGGTTGAAGATGTGGTGAGTTGTGGAGAACCAATGGTTTCCAACATGAGAAAAACATAATGAAAGTGACAGATCCTTCTTTGATCACCGTACGAAATATATTCTTGTTCAGACACCGAACAGTAATTTTCAATGACAGTTGGTGTGAGAGATGCAGCTCACTCTGTTATGTGTCAAAGGAAATAATGTTAGACTTCGAAGGGTGATTCCCCCTGTGAATGATAGCAAGGATTTTTCACTGTGAAGGAAAACTCTGCAGTACTTCGAGTGACACCATGGAACATATGTCATGTGAAGGATCTTCCACTATGTTGTAGTGTTGGGTTTCCCGATTGTTTGGATTATGAGTGGTCCTTTGAATTACCCCTTTCAGAGGGTGGATAGAAGGTTCAAAAACATGTTTCTCTTAGGTGAGAGGACCATTAGGTGGAGTAGTCGATGGAGGATCCTTAGATGAAGGTTCTCCTTCTTGAGACATAGTTATTTTCTCTAGTGGTTAGTGCCATCATGACATTTGCAGTTGAGGACATTGCATTTTCCCTGGGTGGGGGTGCAGGAACTTGTGTGATCATTTGTTTTTGTTAGGGGGAAGGATTGGTTAATATTTTTGGTTGTGAAGGATATCCCCCTCGTTCGAGATATTGATGAACCTCTACAAGGCGAGGAAAGTCTTTGGTGAAGTGGTCTTCCTTACATACCATGAAAGGATGTTTTTCCTTTCTTTGGTTTTTTCCCCAACATTGGGGTCTTGGGTTTTTGTAGTCTCCTGTTGGTCATAAGATTTTTTGGATTTTCCCTTGTTTTTCTTCTTGCCTCCGGATGGTTGAAATGAATTGGATTGGACCACATTCACCTAGCAGGTTTGTGCAAGAGAGGGAGGAGGTTTGGTATTTGTACTAGTCTGCGATTGTGTGGCAGACTGAAGTTTTACTAAGCCTATTATGCCATAAACATGGGTTCCTGGGGCTGGTTTTGACAAATCAATCGACAGTTGAGAAGGACGAGGGATCATATTGTATAATGTGCCTGACTTGGAATATACCAGGTCTAAATATTGAGCACTCCTGATGGCCTTCTCCTTAGTAACAACGCTTCCCATAGCGACATCTATGGCGATAGGTGAAAAAAGTGACTTCGTAAACCAATCTGCTAAGATTTGATCCGCATGGTAGCTTTAATTAACTGTCGCCTCCTCGTCCACTCATGTATATGATCAGAAATGTGAGTGGAAGAGGATTTCCTAAGAGAAGTCAAAATATTTGTACCGGTTTCATATTGAATGGGCAGTTGGAAGTGAGTTAGAAATACCATGGAAAGAGAATGAAAAATGACAAAGGAGTTTCACGGCAGCTCAATATACCGTTTTACCACCGAACTTGTGAGTGTTCGCTGTAAAAGTTGTAATCGAATGGAATCATCCATGAAGGAGTTCGAAGAACATCAGAGATGGAAGGTCATTATGTGGTTATTAGGATCTTCCCTAAGTTTTATGTTGAACTTGGGGATGTCGGAAGGGATTTTGGCAGGGATGGGAGGCCAAAATGGGGAATGACATATATGAGCATTGTTCAAGTGCGACAAATATGGTGGATCCAACGTAGACAAGAACAAAAGTTGTTGGTTGATACTGGTGGTAATTATGTGGCATGGGAGCACCAATAGGACCATACACAGGTTTTGATGATATGGAAAAACCAAATGGTCCTCTTACATATTGTGGCTGACCTGAAGGGCCCCCTATGTATTGTAGGGTAAATGATTGATCAAAGCACAAAGATGTTCGATATGGTAAATGATTGAACACTTTCTAATAATCCAATGTTTTATGATTGATCAAAGCACAAAGACGATCAATATTATTTGAGAAACCCCTAATGAGGAATTTTGATATTTTAAGAGAGAATCTCACAATGGTGGAGAACAACTTCATTAGAAAGGGAGATTGTTAGTTTTTGGTTCCTTCGAGTTGTTCTCCTAAGAGTATGGTGCATCAATCAAGGAATGCCATGAATGTTGGAAGGGATTCCTTCCAACATGGGTGTGCAAAGTGGGAGAGATTCCCTTCCACCCCTATGATAGATTCCTTACACTTAATGGCAGTTATGGTAGATCCCTCTTAAACAATTATGACAATGTTATGAAAGATTCCTCCTATACAATCACGAAATAATTATGACAAATTCCTTTCATGAAATAATGTGTAAGAGACATTATAGGCATGGGTAGGGTACTCTGCTAGGAGACTCCTTGAGATGTGTGGCCCCACCCTTGATGTTATTATTAGCAAATGGTTTTGTAACCACCCTTCCCTCTTGTCAAGCTTGACTAGATGAGGGTGGGTACACTAGTTAAGGTTTTTTCATTCTTACATGTGTGTGGACTATGAGAGTGAGCTCGAGGCTTGTGAGAATATAGTGTAGTCCCTTGATGATATCAATGTATTTTTCTTATGTCTAAATGAGAAGATAAAACTCTTTGTTCACAATCTTTTTTTGTTGTCTACCACATTGATCTTGCTAGCATAGATAAAAATTCATCTAATTATAAGGCTAATATCATCTCTTGATATGTGTTGTTTTCACTTTTGAATTTCCATTTAACATTGTTGTTTATGTAAACCTAAAGTTTTAATTGGTGTTTCAATCTTTTTATTTTAGTTGTAAGACATTTTTTTTAAATTAGATCTATGTATCACAAAAATGTAAAATTGCAATAATGTTTATAATCTAGAAAACATTTATCTACATAAACATATATTTTATAAACCAAGTCAAGGATAAAGTCTAAGTCCTTCTCTAAGCAATGGATTTCAAGGAGAGTTTATTATGAGTAGATGTCATGCCAACTTAAAATTAAAATTAAAGATTTAAATTCTTCTATAAGTCATTAAGACAAATTTCTAAGTCAAATGAGTTTAAGAAAAATGGCTAGCCCAATCTTAAAGCATTCCAAATTTATTACAAAACAAAAGAAATAACTTAAGAACTCGAGGGATTCTACCTAAGTTATTTTAAAATGTATAAGAGGTAAGGAAGGATTAAACCTAAGTAAAACATATGCATATGTGCTACAAGATCATTATGCATAAGGACCATGTTAGATCTGTTAGATATTAATGAAGAAATTCCTAAAATAGAAATTAGTTGTAGCTGACTCCACGTTTTCCTCTACGTGTTGTTATCAGATCCATAATAATAGGAATTTGTTGATTGTGTGACAATCCTATAAATGTAAGTGTTCCTTTATTGTTTAANTGGTTTTGTAACCACCCTTCCCTCTTGTCAAGCTTGACTAGATGAGGGTGGGTACACTAGTTAAGGTTTTTTCATTCTTACATGTGTGTGGACTATGAGAGTGAGCTCGAGGCTTGTGAGAATATAGTGTAGTCCCTTGATGATATCAATGTATTTTTCTTATGTCTAAATGAGAAGATAAAACTCTTTGTTCACAATCTTTTTTTGTTGTCTACCACATTGATCTTGCTAGCATAGATAAAAATTCATCTAATTATAAGGCTAATATCATCTCTTGATATGTGTTGTTTTCACTTTTGAATTTCCATTTAACATTGTTGTTTATGTAAACCTAAAGTTTTAATTGGTGTTTCAATCTTTTTATTTTAGTTGTAAGACATTTTTTTTAAATTAGATCTATGTATCACAAAAATGTAAAATTGCAATAATGTTTATAATCTAGAAAACATTTATCTACATAAACATATATTTTATAAACCAAGTCAAGGATAAAGTCTAAGTCCTTCTCTAAGCAATGGATTTCAAGGAGAGTTTATTATGAGTAGATGTCATGCCAACTTAAAATTAAAATTAAAGATTTAAATTCTTCTATAAGTCATTAAGACAAATTTCTAAGTCAAATGAGTTTAAGAAAAATGGCTAGCCCAATCTTAAAGCATTCCAAATTTATTACAAAACAAAAGAAATAACTTAAGAACTCGAGGGATTCTACCTAAGTTATTTTAAAATGTATAAGAGGTAAGGAAGGATTAAACCTAAGTAAAACATATGCATATGTGCTACAAGATCATTATGCATAAGGACCATGTTAGATCTGTTAGATATTAATGAAGAAATTCCTAAAATAGAAATTAGTTGTAGCTGACTCCACGTTTTCCTCTACGTGTTGTTATCAGATCCATAATAATAGGAATTTGTTGATTGTGTGACAATCCTATAAATGTAAGTGTTCCTTTATTGTTTAATAGATGAATTATCGTGAGTTCAAGCTCACTTTCTATTTTGGTATCAGAGCTTAGGTGTGAGAGAGTCGCCACTACCATGAGCGTGAGGGAGTTGTTTCGATGTTGTTGAGGTGCGGTGTTCGTGCTATTGTGGCTGCATTTCGCTACCTATTTCTTCAATTCTCTACCTTATAGTATTTCATTGTTTGTTGAGGTACGAGCCCACATTGCCTGAGAGAACAAAGAACTGCCTGCTACGACTGCTGCGCCTAGGTGCCTACGTGGAGATCGTGAAGAGTGTGTGTCGTAGAGGGAAGCATCTGAGCATTGAGAGATCGTTGTTAGAGAGAACAGAGAGTCGATTTGAATTTGTTATGCATGAGTTGAGTTGTTTTGCCTTCTCTGCCTATTTACTAGAGCGTACTGTGTGCTCCGTGCATGAAGAAGAAGAGAGTAGTTTTTTTTTATTGTTGATTGTTGTCTGGTCTAGAGAATTGAAGTTGGAAGAGCCGAGTTCTGAAGGTTTTTGGGTCATATTCTGAGTTGTGTGTTATCTGAATTAAATCAAATTGTTGAGGTGAAAGTAATTAAGTCTTTGCCTGAATTGAATTAAATTGTTTAAAGAGGTATTTCCAGATATTTTTTGAGTTGTTCAAAGATTTGTTGGAAGTTTAAGATATTGCCGATTTCTGAAGCATGGAATGTGTGGGCTATTGTAAAAGGAGATGAACCGAAGCCCACAAGTGTTGTTGGTACAGATTGGGAGAAACGAGAAACAAAGGCTAAAGTGTTGTTGTGGATGTCTATCAAGGATAGTATAATTCCACACATTAGAGACTGTAAAACTTCCAAGGAGACCTGGGAGATATTGAAAGGTTTGTATGAAACTACAAAACTCAAATAGAATTTTGTTTTTGAAGATTAAGTTACTGTCCATAAAAATGGAAGCAAATGAAAATATGACCACCTATGTTTCAAGAATTAAAGATTTATGTGACCAGTTAAGTGCAATTGGTGAGAAAGTTTCAAATTCTGACATGGTAACTATTACATTAAAAGGGTTAATCAGAGATTATCATGTCTTTATTTCAATTCTAGGAGGTAGAGTACAACCACCTACATTTTTTGAATTGACAGGGATTCTTCTACAAGAAGAAGAAAGAATGAAGGTGTTTGAGATGGACTCTCATACTTTAGAATTGGCGTTAGTAGCCAAAGGGAAACAACCATATAGGGGAAATCCATGGGATAGAAACAAAACATGCAAGTTTCAACCAAGGAATAGAGGTATGACTCAATCAAAATTTGATGCACATGATAAGAAAAATGATGATTGTTTTTATTGTGGGAAACTTGGTCATCATGCTAAAGATTGTTATAAAAGGAAAGCCAATGAATCAAACAGAGGTTCATAAAACATAATGGAAATTATGTGAAATGTGACACCTCTATCAATGATGGTTTTAGAAATCTAAAGTTGTTTATTTCCGAAGCTGCATTATCCCCAAAAACTGAGGATGAAAATGTGTGGTTCATAGATTCAGGAGCCTCAGCTCATATGTCTTATAACAAAGAATGGTTTGATGAATATCATGAGAGCACAGATGAAACACACATATATTTAGGAGATAACAGATCACATAAGATTCAGGGTCTTCGAGTAATATGTGTGAATTTGCCTAATGGGCAAATGAAATAGATTCACATTGTGTTGTATGTTCCAGGCATAAAAAAGAACTTGATATCTCTTTCCACAATAACTGATCAAAATTTTAATGTGGAATTTATGCAGTCTAAATGTTTTGTGAAGGATATTCAGAATCATTATAAATGCATAGCCACAGGAACAAGATTTGGAGGTCTGTATAAGCTTGATGTAACAAGGGGCACTCATCAAGCATTGACATCTACAACAATGTCAACAATTGAACTATGGCATCGCAGGTATGGACATCTTAATCAAAATGACTTAGTGCAACTTCAGAAGAAATTTATGGTTGAAGGACTTCCTGTTCTAAAAAATGAGCATATAGAATGTGAAGCGTGTGCACTAGGTAAGCAACATAGGGAAGAATTTCCAGTGCATAAAGAGAAGAAACATAGAGAGATAATTGAATTAATAGATACTGATGTTTGTGGTCCCATGCAAACCATGTCACTTGGAGGTGCAAGGTATTTTCTTATATTTTTTGATGACAGATTTAGATTTACTTGGGCTTATTTTATAAGGAAAAAGAGTGATGTATTTGAATATTTTAAAGAGTTTAAAACTATGGTGGAAAAGCAGACATGCAAATGCATCAAGATTCTAAGATCTGATCAAGGTGGAGAATATACCTCAGGAGCTTTTGATAGCTACTGCAAGAACAATGGGATCATTCAACAATTCATTGTGTCTCATACACCACAACAAAATGGTGTAGCTGAAAGGAAGAATAGGACGTTAGTGGAATGTGCTCGCAGCATGTTGAAAGGTAAAAACATTTCTACTGGTTTTTGGGCAAAAGACATTAATACTGTTGTTTATTTGAAAAATAGAATTCCAACAAAGATTCTAGATCCGAAAACACCTTTTGAAGTCCTTTATGGCTATAAACCTAAAGTTGGTCATTTAAGAATATTTGGTTCCAAGGCGTTTTCTCATATTCCAAAAGATGAGAGAAGAAAACTTGATGCAAAATATGTTAAGTGTATATTCATTGGCTATTGTGATGATCATAAGGCATACAAGTTGTTTGATCTTAGTGCACATAAGTTGATTGCAAGCAGAGATGTGATTTTTCATGAGAATACAGATGATGAGATAAGTAAAAATGATGTTTGGTATACTCCTTATGACAATGATGCTCATGTAAAAGTTGAGATAGATGATGAACATGAACATGTACAAGAGTAGGAATAGGTACAGGAACAAATTGGAAGCAGCATGGATACTACAAACACTCTTGAGTCATCCAAAAGGGATCTTACACCACAGAGAAAAATAAATGAAAGTGGTGGAACTCAAAGGAAGTCATCACGAACAATTCAGGTACCTTCTAGTATAAAGATTATGCATTGATGACACAAGTAATGAATGTTGTAGAACCTGTTACTTATGAACAAGCTAAAGATCATAAGGAATGGAAAAATGCAATGAATGAAGAATATGAATCAATAATGAAGAATGAAACATGNTCATAATCCACCAGAAAATAGAATGAAATAAAAGAACAGAAATATTCTCAACAGAAGGAGAATGAAATTAGAGAAGAATAAAAGGATTTTCATAATAGACCAGAAAATAGAAGGGAGGAAACACATCTGCATTGTCTTACTCGGACAAAATGGCGGATTTTTTTTTTTTAATTTATATATTAAACATCTTATTGAAGAAATTCAAACTTAAAGATCTTTGTAAAATTTTTCCAATTCACTGATTTTCCGAACAATTAGATTTCATACTTTTGTAACTAATATAGCACTTCAATAACACTAATAAAATTGTTATACATCATGTTTTCATTAAAAGACAACTCAAACTCGATCATGTCAATGAACTCAATAATTGTGTCTTTCCATCAAACTAAGATGTTGAAGAATCTTGGCTTTCACAAGTGTTGTTGTGAGTATTACTTGCACTGCCCAACAGTGTAATATCTGATTGGAATTTTGGAACACCAACAACATCCAAAAATATGTCTTTGATGTTTTGCAGTTGACCCACAATGTCGATCATAGTAGGTCGTTCTTTAGGAGAATTTTTTGTGCAAAGCAAACCCACACTTACCAGGTGACTGAGGCAATTGAGCTCCTTATCATCTTCAGTCATGGTACTAGTCCTCCTCAATAGACTCCTATCCACCACATCCCCAACATGTTTTGGAACACTACTACCCACCCATTTCTGCAAGTTTACTCCTTCCACAAACATGTTGTCAGTGGGTTTCTTTCTGGTGAGCATCTCCAGCAGCACTACTCCATAGCTATAAACATCACCTTTTGTTGTTACACATCCGCCCAATCCATAT
>SNQJ01S0111058.1:39381-49549 GCA_010110895.2 Picea sitchensis | reverse complement strand
AGTAATATGATTCTTTCCTAGAAAGCTTGTTGTGTTTTATTGTATGATTCCTTGATCACATACATAGTTTTATATTGAGTTTATGCTATTACTATCACTTTGGTTGGTTGTGTTCTTTTGCAAGTTCATCATTGTATGAGCGTTGGAATGGAGCTAGGATGGAGATGGAGAGAGGAAGCGACATTTAAACAGTATGTCACTCATCCCTCTTTAGTTAGTAAATTCAATATCTAAAACTTAAGGAAAGCGTCATGTTCTGGTGTGTTTTGTTCTATATCTAGGTGGATCTAGGGAGATCAGTTAGTGTCCGCACCTACTAATTAGTCCGATAATAATAGCCTTGCATCCCCTCATCCCTGTAGAAACTTGGTTCCTACAACCCCAATAGATGCCTCAGGGGAGACTTCACTTTCATGCAGGTGATGTTGAAAGGGCCGATATCTAAATGGTTTTGATGGTTGAATAACTTGAACCTAGGGTATTATAGCTACATGCCAATAGTACTGCAATGATCAGAGTGAAGAGAGGAATCCATTGGAATAGGTCCCGAATAAGGGTGTTGATGGGACCACTATACTCTTTTTTTTTTACTGTTGTAGATTTGTACTCCGACCTAAGGAATACTACAGTGATGAAGCACCCAAATTGTTAGTAGGAAAAATTCTATAGGAATTTCGTAACCAGAATGTAGGAGGTAAGGTTGCACAATAATAGATCTCATATGTTCCTTTTCTGTTTTGTTTCCTTCCCAAGGGTTAGGGTTTTCAGGGTTCCTACAGACAATTGTTTTCCCTATGCTATAGCTCTCTGATATATGCGTGGGGCTGAACAATAATGCTCGAACCAATATCTCAAAGCACCAACTAAGGATGATTGACCTTACCCTTAGATGTACTACCCTATTTCCCAGGTACTAGAGAGTATATTCCCAAGTGTTGTTCTCATTGTCACTACCCTTAGTTGTACTACCCTATTACTCTAAATCTAGTTTCAGGAGACCTAGGGGAATCCTGATTACTTGGCGGTACATGAGAATGATGTCCATGTATAGACTCTATCTGATGTGGTATTACTTGATGGGTACCAACATGGGTTACATAGGTTTCCAACAAGGTGAAACATTTGTTTCTAAGTAACCCTATGAAGCTGTATGTATTTCCTGTGTGTATTCTTCCCCACCATTGTTTTACTTGTTGAGTGACATATGTATGTGCTTTAAAGATGCCATTAGTACATGTCTCTACCCTAAGAAAAAAAACTCCCTCAATTTTCATAGAGGAAAGTGATCTGATACCACTTCTTAGGTAAAAGATCTTTTATATTAAGTAGAAAACATAAATACTATATAAAATACAAGCAGAACAACAAGTGTAGAGAACCACAAAAAAAAGATGTCTTAATTGATAGAAAGCAATGTTCACTTGCATCTTTGATCCAATAGAGCAATTCTCTATTACAATAATTATCAATATAATGCTTTCTCATGCCTCCTACTCTTATTTATACTAATTCTATCTTCTAAAGAACATTCTAGAGGAAGATATTTCTAGAAGTGAAAGATTCTATCAGGTCTTCTTACATTGACTTGTGGCATTTATTAAATAGGCCTTATTAACTAATGTCGACCTTTATTACATGGAAAATACATTATTCTACCTATGTGAGGGGTTAGGGAGGTTAGGTGCCTAAAAATATCCATGAAGCATATGGTATTGTACTTAGTAGTGACTAGGAACATACATTAAAAGGATATTTCACATCATATAGGTCACACCTCTAGCTACCATGGATTGGATAGTTGAATAAGATCAATAAGATCAGAATTGATAGATAAAGATATATGAAAAGTATGGTAATTGATATTGAGGCCACTAATGAACCTTTGTTAATATAATTTCCTATCCTTGCGAATTTTTATTTGGATTCTTATGATGCTAACTTAGCTATTAAAGTTTTTAATATGCTTAAAATGCAGCTGTCTAATTTTTTTTTTCTTGAAAATAAAATTCACAAGGAAGGAGGTAACAACAAATTTATAAATTCCATAAATTCTTACTAGAAAAAATTTAACAAGGTTGATACGATTGATGTTCTTGATATTGTTGCAGTCATTAAATAGGATGATATGGTTAAAGTGAAAGGAATGTATAAATTGGGTGCTAAAAATGTAGTGTGATGTAGATCCACTTTGTATTTGCTTGTGGCTATGATCTTTTATGATATGGATCCCTTTTGTTTTTTTTTGTGGACATTGTTTTGAATTCTATATACTTCATGGATCCATGGTGTATTATGTTGTTGGTCATTCCTATTATATATTTGATCATGGGTATGCCCTCCTCAGGGATGATTTATATGTGATTGGTTGATTTTTTCTTGCAGTTACTTCCTGGTTCCTTGATCTACAAAACTCCTCCGTAATCCACTCATCAATGGATATTATTGTAATCTATTCTGGTCATTGATATCTCTTCTAACCCCACACATTAGGGGGCATATGTTACACCTCTATTTGGTACCATAGGCCATGACAGATGTAAAGGACCAAAATACACTATCAGATCAAGACGAATTTTCTCAAAAAAGACTTGATTACCAAAAGGATATCAAGGCCACACTTATCATATTAAAAAGAGTGGCCAACCATGCCTTTCCCATACATCATATGCATTTAGTCATGATTTTCCAATAAAAAATCCACATCCACCCATTAAAGCTTTGGAAAATAGAAAATCACATAGAAAGATGAAAAAATAGTGAGTTGGTAAAATCCGAAAGGATCACATGAAAGTTATGCATGGATCATATTTTCAGGAATTGCATGTCATGCAATCTATTATTACCTACTCAATAATATATAAGTATGAGAGTCAAAGCTAAGGTATGGGGGTCTCTATGCAAATGTCCTTATGCTATCAAATTGTAGCAAGAATCTTTCATCTTTTGTTTGATACCATTCTCGAGTGTTGGGCATCAACATTAGTGTGATAAGAGCTTAGGTGAGATCTATTATCCATTCTCTTGGATATCTTGCTATGATATAGTTTTGGATCATGCTTTTTTGAAAGAGGTGGACTTGAGACTAAGGAGGAGGACTTTGGGTCTTGGGAGATAGGAGTACAATGGTGAATCTCTAGGTAATCATCATTGTTGTAACTCTCATTTAATAAATATAGATATATTTTCTCCCTCCAAAAAATCTCTATGTTTATGCATCTGTTTTGAATATTTATTGATGTTTTATGCATTTGATTAAGCTTAAGTTATTAGATTAAGAATTTATTCATGCAAGTTTATATTTTTTGTTTTATGAAAGAATGAGGAAAGTATTGTTTGTTGGATGATTGTGTAGGTTATTTGGTGAAGCAATGAAGCTAGAGATAGATTAATAAAAAGTCATTGGATACTTTGGATGACCATATGTAATTGGGTATTCTCCTTCTTCCTTTGCTCATTTACTTTTGAAAACACATGTTAGTCTTAGGTGAAATAAATACATTGTCTACATCTCTATTTGTCATTGAAGTTACACCCATTCAATGAGGGTTTGATTTCTTATCAATAGGTATATTTCCCTATAACAAAAATCATAATAACTTACAATCAACATACGAAGAGATGTATTTGATGTAGCTAGGTGGGCTCAAAATCCTCTCTTTAGAATAGTCCTTTTTTTTCCGTGTGTTCTCCAACTCGAAAAAATAGTAGGAATATGAAGGAAATTCTCAATGGTCAAGGGAAACAAATAAAGGCTTCAAATCGCTCTCAAGGAATTTCAACAACATAACATTACTCTTTTGTTGTATGTAAAAAATGCAACCTTGTGACCTTTATTTATAGGTGGGTATTGAAACCCTTTTTAGTTATAGTTCCATGTGAACTCTTGTTATAGGATTAATCGATAAATGTGGACATAAACAGATCTCCCTAGATCCCACTAGAAACTAGAACAAAATATGGTGCTTTCCCTAAGCTCTAATTATTGAGTTTACTATCTAACAAGAGATGGACAACATACCTTTTAAATGACATTTCCTCTTGCCATTTCCATCCTAGATCCACTCCAATTATCTTTTGATATTGAATCTGAAAGGGAACACAAGCCAACCAAAGTGAAAGCAATATAATATACTCAACAAGAACTTATGTATGTGATCAAGGAATCATACAATAAAGCAAGACTAGTTTTATGGGAAAGAAACATATCGCTGTATTATATTAAAGAGAAAGTGGAGATTACAACCAAAGCCTTGATGTCGTAAGGTCCCCTTTCAATGGCCCTTTTCTCCAACACACACACCTTTTCTCCAACCTTGAATGAAGAATATCCATAATGACTTGATGAACTGAAATGAGGCTCTCAAGCATGATCTCATGTATAACTCTCCATACAATTCTTAGCCTATTCAACCTTAGCCTTTTCCATGAGAGATCCATCTTTATATAGTGTGAAAGAGATATGGGTGAGGATATTAGTATGATCCCACCAAATCAGAGAAGCGAGTAAGATCCAAACCGATTGGAGGCCACCTCACCTTCTAGAAGATCCCCTTCTAGAACATTCATGAAATTTGACTTTTCCCAAGCTTAAAGCATCGTCGCACCCTAATACACTAGAAGCCTATGACAACATCACAATCCAAGTATGGTGTAGAATGCAATGATTAGGCATCATCACACCCTATGAATAGATCAGGGTGTGACGACCTTCCTTCATAGGGTTTTATGGCAGAGGTAGTCAAATCACTTTTTCTCCTGGAGAAAGTCTCTTTTAATATTTTTTAGGGAACATGAAAACTTCTTGTCAAGTGATCATTGAGGTGACCAAAATAATGTGTAATAGAATTCCCCCCAAAGTATGAAGCTGGAACTTGTGATACCCAAAATACTTTGTAGAATGTGTGTGTTGAAAACAAGGAGTGTACCGATCGAGAACCTGCAAACAATCAAGCATCTATATAATAATATAATATTGTCTGAGGTAGGCATTCCCATACTCAGATTAAAAAGTGATTCATGGAAACTAAATATACACTGTGGATCCATGTTATTATGAATAAACATAGCCACCAAGAATACACTGTGGATCTATGCACTAAAGAATTCAAATTTGGACATAGCCATGAGACATACAAAGTGGATCTATGTGTCAATACAAATCATGAATACTCTGTCGCAACCTGGATCAAAATGACAAGATCTAGGGTCTTCATTTCCATCGTCTCTAAGTACGAATCTAGCCATGTGATTACAGATGCTGAAGTCAAACATGGTAGAAACCACTTGATTACTGGTCATTAATGAAAACCATTAACAAGGGGGATGGAAATCACCATTCATGTCAATGACTCCCAAGGTACCCTAGTACAATCCAACGAATGTGAATAAATGATTTGAATTCGAACACTCGATGGAATCTTCCAATTAGGGGTCAATGATGTGAACCCGCTCTTGAAAGTGAAGGGACCTGCCATTGAGGCATGTAGGCTCTAAGGTAATTAATGATGTCTAACTCTTTGTTCTTGGATAATGTGTTGAAGTCAACAGGAAAAGACTCATCACAGGAGGGCCTTGATGTATCCCCCATCAATGACACAAAATATGTAACAGATTTGAGGTAAATCATAGTATAAAGTGATTCAAAACTAACATAGGGAAGGATGACATGGTAGAAGATTTATAACTGTAGGTGGACGACTTGATAGAAGGATTGTTTTGGTTGGAATTCTCTGGAACATGTGAATGACACGACAATGGTCTTGGCAGCATTGACTCAAGGAGGACCCAACATATGGACATGCAGATGGTCAAACGAGATACAAATGGATTTCCCAACCTGGATACAAGGATGAAGGGGGGTGTCATGTTCAAGAGTGACTATTACTTCCACTAACACAAATACAGAAACACATTTCTTTCCCAATTTTCCCCCACCATTTCTGGCCAGTACCTTTTTATTTTTACGCAAGCTTGAAGAGGATAACATATGTTTGTTGATGTAAGCTCATCCTTTGGAAGAGTCCCTCAGAGTATGTTTAACAAAACCTAATAAGGAGTGGTTCGATGCCATATGGGTCTTTCAATTTTTTTTTAACGAGTCCAAAGAGAGAAAACTCAATGGTTTTTCATATTTAGAGAGTCTAAAAAAACACTTAAAGAAAAATCCATAAGGTCCTTTTTTGTAAATTAATCTGATGAGACTAAAAAAGTGATAACCTACCGCTCATCAGATTTTTTCTTCAAATACTTTTACGAGTGTGAAAAGAACAAGGTCGCTCGACAATCTTTTCATGTTTAGGGAGCATGGAAAGAGCTTAAAGGATACTCCATAAGTTTCATTTTTCGTGTCACCATTACGAGTTTGAAAAATGACAAAAGACTACTCGATTACATTCTCATGGTTTCACGAGCGTGACAAAGAATCAAGACTTGATCAAATTTTTTCCTAAAAAACCCTAAAAGGATCTGTACATGTGACAAATGTACAAAAACAAACCAAAAAGAAGACCCTTGTTCCAACATTTCACTCCTATACTTTTTATTTGCAAAAATCAACCACTTGTAAAGTTGTTAGGACTTTACGGTTTAGATGAAGAATATAAAATAATATAATATACAAATGAAAAAGTAAAAAATCAATAAAATGGGTAAAAATCCATATTTCACTACTTCATTTGTAACTTCACCGAAACATTTGCTCCAAACCCTATTTTTACCTTGACTTTCAACTGTGGATTGCGGAGTACATGGCTAATCATTCGACGAATCATCTCCACAGAAAAGGTAATCTTCATTTCCTTCATCTTTCCATGGATTAAAATTTATTTTTTATTGCTTAAAATTAGACTTTTGGGTTGATTTTTTGGGGGTACACATGCACGGAGGTCGTTGCAGGCGCCCTATATCGGGGCCTGCGATGATCTAGGATCACCGCAGGTGTCCCTATAGCCATCCTGTGATGATGCTGCTCTATGAAAATGCATAGGCCTGCAACGACCGCAGCCCAAAAGTTTTTAAAGATGAATGCACCAAGAAAAATCCTCTAGGAAAGAAAAATATGATGTTAATCTCTTTTTATGGTTCCTTGGCGGGTCTTACATGGTAAAAATGTTGGAATGGTGTGAAAGAGAGCACAAGGAGGAATATTACTTTATCGGGAATGACTCGGAAATAGTGATGACCCTCTGGCAGTGTGGATCATTGAAATTATTCAAGATTCAGGGTATGAGGACCCAACTGAGACTGCTTGAGTACCTAGTTCACATGTGGGATGTGAACAAGAAATATTTTCATGTGGGTGCCCACAAACTCACTATAGATATCAAGGATATCTACTTCCTAATAGGACTATCTCACTGGGGTTCACGGGTGACCCTTACAGGTAGCAGGGGATGCAATGAGCCTATGAACCACTACATCAGTCAACATTGTGTGTTGGGTACCTAGAAACATAGTGGCAAGGTCTCTATCAGGGATGTCTGAGACTTTCCTCTATGGAATATCCTCTATACCATCACGTGCATGGCAGGGAGTGCAGCTCCCCATATGGATCTATAGAGATACTTTCAGTATGCACTAGAGTGTATGGAGCCCTGAGTCTTCGATTGGTGTGAAGGGGTTCTTAAAAGTATGAAAAAACAACTTACCAAGTGCAAAAGTGGTGGGTTGAAACAACTCGGATACAGGTTGATTTTGGTATCCTTCTTCCTAGAGAGGGTCCTAGTTTTACGTTTGTAGGTAGAGTGGGGTATACCTTCTCCACATGATTTGATAATGAAGAGGTCTGTGGACCTCATGGCCCAACATGTAGCTGGTCCCATCGTTAGGTACAACGATATCTTCTTCGACTAGTTGAGAACTCAAATTCTCATGGTCGATGATTATGCATATGTTAGGCTAGACTTCTATGGAGATCCAGACCTATCTCTTCCTAAAGTTTCCCAATGGGGGGACATAGGTAAGAAGGAATGTTTTTTTATATCATGTTTTTGTTATTTTTAAAGATATAAATGTTTTTTATGTTGTTTATCTGATGACTAATCATATGCTCTTTGATATTGCATATGTGGGACCTTACTATCCTCCAGGTTCATCCCCCATTCAGAGGTGAGGGGAGATAGATGTCATAGAAGGAGTGGTTTCTATCGACTTCGATATCATAGAAATAAATTTGGAGGGACTCACAATGAATGTCCTAGATGCCTCCATAGATGATATTCCTAGGCATTTTCAGTGCCACACAGTGGGTGTGTCTGCATCCATCGGTCGACTACTCCATAGAGTAGCACGAGAACGTAATGTACCCATTGTTACGACTATAAGCGAAGCATAAAGTGCATTTTTTATTTTTATTATTTAAACATGAAGACAACAACGATTACAACTAAAGAACACATATGACGATGAGCACCATGCCCTCAGAACGGGTAACAAACAACTATGACTCCACGCACTGGCACAAGAACAATTGGGTGAAACATGTGTAAAAAAACAAAGAGAAATGACTGCCCACCCGACACAAATATTAACACGCCTGCAAGCTAAGGGACAACATCCCCATCTCGACACAATGACCTCAACTTCCAGTTAACTAGAACCTTGATGGCGCACAACCAAACACAAGAAGGCGTTCAATCCAAGCGCCAAAAAAACTACAATGAACAAATCCCACAATGGGTAGTACAGACCCCAGCCAAGTTATCCTTCCCCTCTATCTCTTAGGGTGCACAATGATCCCCTCATCAGGAATCATGTCGTCTCTAGGTTATGGGCATGACAACAACCGTGGTGCAACAACATAACTATTCCGTCAATCCCAGCTAAAATCAATGCGCTAGGATATCAAGGACTATCTAAACACCTGAAGAATAAACCTAGCACCCAACGACAAGTCTGCAAAATGACTAAGACACTCAAGAAACACAACAATTTCCTTGCGCAACACAATCAATCTGCACACCTTGAATACAATTATTAAGGTACATAACTTTTACAAGAAAATTAACAATAAAGGATAATGGCAATATTGTTGATAAGGTTAATACAAAATAATGGTTAATACATCTATTTCACAATATTTAAGAAATACAGATAAAGGTTAACATATGACCAATAAAATTAGCGATACAAGATAGTGGTATATTAACCATATTAAAATATAACCCATAAACATTAGCAAAAGGATAATGGTTAATATATATAAGGTATCATTGTTAAAGATTAATGCAGATAGTTCCAAGATATTCCATTTGTATATTATAACATAATCGTCATTAAAGAAAACAGTTCATTGCAACTATCCTCCAAATCCCAAGATTAGATAAGTAAAATTTCTGAGGAAATCACTACCTTTTTAACTAGAACAAAAGAAAACATGTCCCTTCAAACAACATAAAACCCCCCTCCCTTTTTTTCTCAAAATGCTATCTTATAAACTTAAACAATGAAAATATTGTGGCCTAAAGGAACACGTTAGATTAGCTATCGATATAATTTCTATAGATATCACTGTACTGGCGGGAAGTAATACTGTATTTATCGATAATGGTTGTTGTAGTTTAAAAAATGATTGCTAACAACGACAAGACATATCGTTTCCTAAAAATATATTACTGACAAGAAGGGTGACTGTAAAACACTGTTTAACTGTATAAAAGATGTTGTCTAAAGGTATAACGATGTCTATAAAAATAAAGGTATAAAGATGCTATCTATGTAAAAATAAACATGTTGTCCATAGATATAAAGACACTTGCAACACTGAGAGTAATTATAAATACAAATATACTGGCAACATTTATTAAGGCAGATCTTACATATAAATAGATGGTGAGACATTAAAAGCGTTGATATTTCAAACACCAATATTACATTTAACCACGCTGTCAGACATTCTTTAGAGCTAAAATTTGGCTGTAATATATCACTGCGAGAAATAAAACTGTTCGGTCCACCATAATTTCTATCAACAACCACAATATTATTTCGTTAACCAAACGCAGGAAATAAACATGCTATTCAATGGGGAAAATAAAAATGCAATTAAGCAGAGGGGTTTATGGAAAACACAGGTATCAATCAAAATTTGTGGTTAAAGTATGGTTGGTCAATGTGCCACGAGTTCGCTGGGTAAAGTGATAACACATCTATCAATTTCACAATGGTACAA
>SNQJ01S0111058.1:10094-39371 GCA_010110895.2 Picea sitchensis | reverse complement strand
ATCTGATCTTTCCCTAAACAATTCTAAAGAAAACACATGCTTTGTAATTGAAAGACACTCAAAGCAAGAGACTAATCCTTCAAAACCAAACAAAGCAAAGACAGATAAAAGCAACTCAAAGAATTCCAGGAAGATTGTAAACAGATCAATATAGGCTCCAAAAGTTCAATCCAACTGTTCAAAGCAAAACTAGGCATAAAAAAATGACAAGACCCAATCCAAAAAAATTTACAAACAAGTTCGCAGGCTAGCAGTGTATTACAGTGCAAGAATCAAAGATTATCGTAGGCTAAACAAAGGTTGACTGCAAGGGGTTCACACTGGACTTAACACCAGGGTGCGAACTCAGGTGTTTCTCGCAGGCCACTAAAGGGTACAGTGCAAGAATGCCTGTAAACAAGCAAAAATTTGAAAAAGGACTAAATTTGAGTGAACTTTTAGATCTAGAGAGTTTGGATGGATCTCCCACAAAGTCAGAGACTAGAAAACAAGAAATCAAAGAAAGGGAAACTAGACTAACTAGGAAACAATCTGTTCCCCAGTGGAGTCGCCAATTTTTCTATCGGACTAATCGGTAGGTGCGGAGACTAACTAATCTCCCTAGATCCACCTAGATCTAGAACAAAACACACCAGTTAATGACGCTTTCCTTAATTTTTAGATATTGAATTTACTAACTAAAGAGGGATGAGTGACATACCGTTTAAATGTTGCTTCCTCTCGCCATCTCCATCCTAGCTCCGTTCCAACGCTCATACAATGATGAACCTGCAAAAGAACACAACCAACCAAAGTGATAGTAATAGCACAAACTCAATATAAACCTATGTATGTGATCAAGGAATCATACAATAAAACACAACAGGCTTTATAGGAAAGAATCATATTACTGTATCATATTAAATGTGAAAGAGAGATTACAACCATGACCTTGATGTCGTAAGGTCCCTTCCAACTATCCTTCGTTCCCCACACACTTCCACTCCAAGAATTCTGAGAGCATAGATCTGATAGTATTCACAATCTATCTTGACAAAGGCAAAACTCAAAACCACTCTAACCACTTAGCCAATCCCAAATGCTCCAAAGCTCCAAAAGCTACCAAGCTAACTTTCTCCATGAGAGCTCCTCTCCTTTTATAAGTCAAAGAGGATAAGGTGAGGAGGTTAGGATGATCCCACTAAATCATGAAAGCGAGTAAGATCCAAACCATTCGGATGCCACCTCACCATGGAAGTTTCTCCTTCTCGAAGATTCAAGAAAACACTCATTTTTCCCACATGTAAGCATTCTCGCACCCTGCCTATAGTGCAACCTGTGAACCTCTCGCAACCTAGCTATGGTGCAACCTACAAGAATTAGGCATTCTCGCACCCTAATACATAGGCAACTTGCGAACTTCCTTTTTTATAAGGTTTTTACACAGGAAAATGCAACTTCTTTTCTCAGGAAAAGTTCTTCTCCCTTCTTTCTTTAGGAATTCAGGCCACTGACCCCTCTGAAGGCAACAGATAGGTTTACATCATTAATGGTCATAGGGATGATGAAAATAATGTGTAACAACTATCAACATACCTGGTAACACTTATCCACTCTTCATGCCATATCCTTATTTAACCCCCTTTTATTATTCAATAAACCCTATGCACAGTTTCCATCAACTAACAGATCATTACCTTTACCATAACAATTATGTGACCTTAATCCATCCAAGATTCATTTAATAACTTAAACCCTATTGTTTTAGAAACAATATAACATAGATCGCAACTTAACCAAGCCACTGAATTATTCATTATTATTGCACATCAACCATGTATTAAACAAATATATATTATCATGCATAAACACAAAATCCATGAGTAATCACATCAACAAACACATTTAGACACATGATTTTAGTTTGGTTCACCCAATCCTTGGGTTACGTCCATAATGAATGGCTTCTATATTAGTCTTCATGCAATAATCAGCCCAGGTCTGCGCACTGGGCTTACAAAGTATACAACATATTGTACTACCCAAACCTTCCTAGCATGTTTGCAGTGCGAGCCTATCTCTACCAATTCTCCCAAAAAACCCAAGCATAAACTCTCAATCATGAGAAATTAATTCCTTATTCTCAGTAGCCTCTTCTTCCCCAACCATTTACATATTTATACATAGAATTAGGGCTAAAAACCCTAACAACTTATTCCCAAAACCCTAACAAGTATTAACCGTTTTCCTACTTTTGCGTCAATCAACTGCTTTTCCTACTTTTGCACCAACATGTTTATTTTCCTACTTTTGCGCCAACATGTTTATTTTCCTACGTTTGTGCCAAAATATTATTTTCCTACTTTTTCCCTACAAACTTTTCCCTTGTTGCACGCTCTAGTCTTTCCTTTTACCCTTTCATTTGCTATGGTGCAGCTTCCAAAAATTGGTTATTATTATAAACAAATGCATGTCCAACAGGCCCCCAACACTCACCTATGGCTCATCCTGAGCCACTCAAGCATTTTTCAAATTCTCCTTGAATTTTCCAAAAATATCCTTTGATGTGTTGGATTTCCCCTTGACCTTTGTTTCGTTTAAAAAAAATGTTTCTACTAATTTTGCAATGATATGAGTCTTTCATTTCTCTTCAACTTCTTTTGCTTCTTGTTTGATCCTATGGTGCTCTTCTGCTATCAACATAGTTACCAACTTAACGACAACTTTACAGAGTTCTCATTTTTTTGGAGGTCAATTTTTTTACCCCATTTTTTAAATTTCAACTTCTCCTGAATTCTTCCAAAAATATCCTTTGGTCATGGTTTGGATTTCCTCGACCTTTTGTTTTCCTCATTTAATTGTTTCACTTAAGTCTGGTAATGATATGAGTCTTCATTTCTCTCAACTCTTTTGTTTCTTGTTTTATCCCATGGTGCTCTTCTACATCCAAACAAACATAGTTACCAACTTAACACAAACTCTATAGAGTTCTCGCTGGGGCCAATTTTTTACCCCATTTTTAAATATATATATATAAAAAAAAAAAAAAAAAAAAAAATTTTTATATTTTAAATATTTTATTACATAATGTTTTCATTTTTTTTTTTAATGTCAGTTTTTCATCATTTCAAATTGTACAACCTTTTTTCAACTGTGTTTTTTCATCTAATTTCAAATTTCTATTTTTTTTTGTTCAATGGTGTTTTTAATCATGTTTCATGCTTCATCCAATGTTTTTTTTTTTTTTTTTTTTTTTATTTATTTATTTAAAATTAAGTTTTTCATAATTATGTCCTTAATTAATTTATGGTTCCAATTTTTAAATATAGTGAAATTATCATTTTTAACACATTTTTTACGAATACTTCAATAAGTGAAGTTAAATAACCTTATTTTTAAATATTTAGCAAAAATATAATTCATTTATTTCTGGATAAATTAAAAACTAAAAAAAACTAAGAAAATGAATTGAAATTAAAAAATAAAAAATTTAAAACAAATTATATTAAAAACCATTAAAAAAAAAAACTAAAAGAGGAAACAAAATTATAAATTATATATATATATATATATATATATAAGAAAATAGAAAAAAAAAAAAATATAAAAAAAACAAAAATACTAAAATAATATATATATATATATATATATATATATATATATATATATGCAACTATACATAGATATATATATATGTACCTAACAATATTATACATATATATTGGGTGAAGCATACATTGACACAAGTTAGAAGATTGCTAGAAAAAGTGTGGTTGTGTAGGCCCTACTCTCACTCGGCATGGCCATCAATCTTCTTCTTCATGTCGAGGATATCATTCTTATGGTAATGAGTGCCCATGATATTGAAAACCAAATAAGAATCCTCAAGGATTTTTTCTCCAATATGGGTAGTAAGGATCATATCACTGAGACTAAGGTCATGATTATTAAATCCAATAAGACTCCTTATGATACCTTTGTAGCATGAAAACAACAACTTGGAGGAACTCACTTCATACAAATATATTGGAATTGATATTCACCATGAGCTCACTTTGAATTATAGCATTGAGAAAGGATTGTTGGGGGATGGAAAACTATTATGGGCTTGAAAACAATTGTAAATCAACCTGATCTGAGTTCGGATAAGAAGAAACTCCTCTTTGAGACTCTTGTTACAATATGCTATCTTTTTATGGATGAAGTCTAGTTTTAGTATCTCTCGTGAATACTGGATAAATATAGAGAAAACACAAAGCACTCTTATAACCTATAATCTCAAAGTTAAAGGAAATACACCCTATCCCATCCTCCTTAGAAACAAGCCTCTCCCCAATGAGATCATGGCTATGACTAGATACCTGGGTGTATAAGAACAAGTTAAACAAAGATGGAAGACACGGTAGGCTTCCTAAAATTGCTTCAAAATCGAAGTCATAAACTTCACCACTCCACTCAGCGAGGATGGCATAACATGCCTACCTTTGGATAAACTATTGGGGAATCATGGAAGACACCATTTTGCGTATCAAAGATACTATTAAAAACATCAAATCAAAATTTAAGGAGGAAATGGTGTGATAAAGAGTTAGATGAAAAAAAAAAAAATTAAGGTATTATATGATGTAATCAACCCTAATCTAGGAGAGATCAAAATTGCCTATTTGTTTTGCCAAGTGTAAAGAAAAAAAATAAGCATTGCTAAGATAAGAACAAATTCTCATGAGCTCCATAAAGGAAACTAGGTGATGGTCAATTCCTAAAACGCCTGTCGGGATGAGTGAGTGTGGCCACCTTAGACACTAAGAAGAAGGTGAAAAGTAATTTCTCTTAGATTGTCCACCATACCCATATTAGATCTCATTTTCAAAATATTTGTCACACCACCAACCTTCCTAACCTCTTAACTCAACAAAAGTGTAGTGATCTTGGAAAACTTCTTAATGCTTTTAGCAACAAAAAATATATAATTCTAAAGAATCACAAGTAATCACTACTCCCTCTTAAGGTCCAATAATCAATTTGGTACAGGATGTTAATCATCATAATCATGTAACCATATAATATAAATATTTTAAATTCAAAATAACTTTTTCATTTAAATTTTATTTTTTTAGGTTTTTAACATAAATTTAATTTACTTTATAATCCTTTAAATATAAAAAAATCTTCTTTTCTTTTTTTTTTAAAAATTTTGTATTAAAGTTTTATTTTAGGTTTTTTAATTTTGGATATATATATATATATTGTTTTTTCACCTTTAAAAGTTTTTGGCCATAAATAAATTTTTGGCCATTTATTATTCTTTTACAAATATATATATATATATATATATATATATATATATATATATTTTAAATTATTGTTTTCCCTGACATTTTAAGTATTTTTCATTTTTTTTTTTTCACCTTTTTTATTTTTTTTTTTTTTTTTTTTTTTTTTTTTTTTTTTTTTTTTTTTTTTTTTTTTTGAAGATTTTCTCCTCTCTTTCTATTTATTTTTAATGTAAATTCTCAAATTTAAATAAAATAAAAATTAGTAAATAAATTTTCATGTGACCATTTAGGATCCAATTTTGGATTTTTTTGTTTGCGTAGGGATTTGTTGTCAAGGTCACAGTTTCAATTAGGTCGTAATTAGTTGCAATTTTAATGTTTAGAAAAAATATTTTTCTTTAGGTAGCGTCACCTTTTTATTTTGGTGTTGATTTTAAGGTTTTTCTAAGCAATTGTTTTATGTTATAAGGCCATGCTTGCAAAAAGTTGTAATTTTGACCCACTTTTTGATTTGGGGGTTGATTTTAAATTTTTTCTGAGCAACCATTTAATCCTTTAAGCCCATGCTTGAAAAAAGTTGTAATTTTGACCCAGTTACAAAAAACGGTGCTACTGGTAGCACTAATTTTTTATTTGGGGGTTGATTTTCATGTTTTTTATGCAAAAATATGGGTTTTAAGGGATAGAGTTCTCGTTTTGAGGTCAAAGTTATCATTAAGTTGGTAACTTTGTTTATCTCCTCTATAGCTTGTAATACTTCTTCCTGCAATGTCTCTATCTGTTGCGTGCGAGATTGTTGCTCGACCCTCAACTAGTTCATCTCAGAGTATAGTTTCCTATTCTCTTGCATTGATATCATCTTTTCAACTGGTGACAAAATGCTCATGGTTTCCTTAATATTTGGAGATTTCCCTTGTGCATTTTGAAGCTTATGTTCAATACTCTGTAATTCGGCATCCTCCGATAGTTGATTCCATACTGTTGTGTTGTCTTCGTAAATCTTAGCACATTCTACTTCCAAATTATTTATAATTTCCACTGATGTGATTACTTTCTTCTACCTTTGTTCTCTTTCTTCACTACTCGATCTTCCAATGGAGTATCCACTTCCATTGGTACCTCTGGGATATCTTTGCAAACCTTTTCAAATGCTTTCTTCACCTGTTATGATTTCTGCGCAACTCCATCCATTTCCCATTCAACCCTGTTGTCGTCAATCCACATGTTAGAAATATTTGTTGTGGCCTTAGCCAACTCATCAGATGTTTTTACTACGTGCAAGTTCAATTCTTGTGATATGCTAGCCTCCAACCCCTGCAATATTTTTCTCAATATCTGTGATAAGACTAATCCAAGGTGAGCGCATGATTACTTCTGCATTTCCGTTGATGGGAGTGAAATTACCCCCAGTGCCAACTTAATTGTTCTGTGCTCCTTCGTTACCTCTATGACCAGAGAGACTGCCCTTCTTTCTTCTACCGGCCCTGTTGTGCTTGTTGTTGGTCCTCTAATTGTTTGTTGCACAATTTCTATCCTAGTTGCTTCCATCAATTGTCACAGTGAAATCATTTCTTCATGTATATATATGTTAAATTCTTCTTGCTACTCTACCACGCATTGAAATACCTCGTTGGTGATCTCCTTAACCATCTCACCAAACCTTTTGAAGTCATCTTCCATCAGTGCCAGTGGAATCATTTCTTTTTCTTTTTTCTTCTTCTTTCGATGTGGCATTGATGTTCACTTCTTTGTCTCTGCATCTTTCCTCTTCTTTCTTCCGACTTTTCCTTGGTCTTGTACTTCCTCAATCTTGGGATATGATACTTATGTTTCTTGTTCATTTGATGGGACCTTTTAGTCTGTGTCCCAGTCCTACATAATTAGTTGTATGTCCTCCTTTGTTATTTTGTACTTTTTCTTGACCCATTCCTCCCTTGGATACTTATTTTCTTGTATGTACATATGATGACATTCTTCCATGAACCGTGCAATTGGTTTGTAGGTTTCTACAAGATGTGGTGAAATTCATGGTGTATCTTGGATACATTGCCTGATCATTTCCTTATATATATAGAATTAAATATTGTCATCCAGTTGTCGTCCATTGTGCATCGTGTGCCACAAGTTATGATTCTTGGCAACCAAGAACAACTTGCCTCTCATACCCAGAAATTGCACATCCTCTAGTTCTTTCCCCACTACTAATGCAATCAAAAGTAGTAACCATGAATAGTGGAATTTTTTTTTTTGTCCTATGCTTCCATGCAATTTATCAAGAATTGGTTTAGTAAAAATGGTGCCAAGCTCATCGTTACCCATTCTACACATTTGTCGGCCATAGCTATCATGCCTACGGGCACTTGGTCTTTCCTACACTTTCTCAGCAATTTGCATGCCAATGCCTACATCGCAAATAATATCATTAGGTCACATATATGTGTCACGTCCAAACCATGCACACCTCTAAATGTGTGGAATTTAACCTTCATTGCATCTGACATAGCTTTCTCATTCTTTTTGTCTGTGAATAACAATGTAGGATCTTCCCTCTAGGTCAATAATCTGGTGATTCGCGCAATTAGATCTGTGTCTATATAAATTGTCCCTTCTAACCATAAATAGTCATCATGCACATAGGTTAATAACATATTTACACATGCATTCATATCCTATCTCCTACCAAAGCGTGGGATGTCAAATAGATTCAATAGGCCAACTTGCTCCAACCCTCTGGCCCATACCTTTGGCTCAACTATGGGTAGGTACGTCTTTGCATCTATTTTCATATCCAAGTAAGTTTTCAACTCAAGTTCGGGGAACTTCACTATATCTTTGATGTCATGGTCCAGGTATTTCAGTTGCGCCACCTTTCCTAATATATCCTTGTCAATGATTACCGTAGATGGGATTTCTGGTGTCACCAATTCATACTTGGATTCCTTATTTAGATTAACTATTTTTTCATCATCCTTCCTCGGGGGAATGTAGTCCCTTGGAAACCTCGACTCCGATGAGGATGCTTCTAGAGTCTCTGAAATTTTTGGTAGTGTTGACATTTCTCTAGTTCGTGCTTTTTTATGTTCTGAAGTTGCTTCCTTTGGTGGTTCCATATCTACAATATTGTTACCTGTGACAACTCCTTCGACTATGTGACTTTACTTAGGGCTCTACAACACTACTCTCGACTCTCTCTATTCGATGCAAACTCCAAATGATAATCATGTTTTCTCATTGACCCCTCAATGGATTTTGTACCCCTTTGACAATTTTTCATTTCTCTTCCTTCCTTAATTAACTATCTAATCCACTAGTATTGTGTAATCAATACATGCTTTAACATTGCATTAATTCCAAATCCTTCACTAGATATTTGCCTTGATCCACCAGGCCGTCATGATCTTCACCGAATTTTTCCATTTATGATGATGCGTCTTTGTGATGTGATATCATTACTACTTTTTATCCATTTTTTCTTCTCTTTGATTCCTTTAACAGTCGTTATCCTTCCTCTACTGTGCAATTTTCTAACTTACTAACTCATTCACTACACAATATTTTCTTCTCCGTGCAATTCACTTCCTCTGCATGGTTTTTTTATCTGCGCACAACTCACTTCTTTTGTGCACTTACTCTTTCTATATATGTAGTTTTCTTCTTCATTTTCATCCACGCCATTCTCCTGTTTATTTCTTTCTCTAGACTATCTTAACTTCTTTATCCTTGACTAACACTACAACTTTTTGTTTCTTTCATTTTCTTACTTCATTACTTTTTCCACTTTATCTTTGTTTTTCTTTTTCTTTTTCCACTTTTTCTTTATTTTTACTTTTCTTTTTCCTACTATAATACACTACTATGGTACATTGGTTCTTGCCTAGGTCAAATTAGTGCACGAACGGTCGGTCATCCCTATAAATTTTTATCGCACTTCCATTCACCAGTCCCCTAAAGACTTCACCATTCAATGTTTCTAGCTGCATACCACCTTCTTTTGTCACATACTTGATCACATATGTACCTAACCAATGCATCCTAAACTTCCTTGGGTGCTGCATAAAATTGATGTCATATAACAACACTAAGTATCCCACTTGAAACTTTTTCTTCTTAATAGGCCTACCATGCCATGCTTTTTCTCTTGCCTTTTGGACTTTGTTATAGTCCAAAAATGCCTTACTATGCATACAAGACATTGGCCTTTTCACTTACATACTTTTCCAAAATATTGCTAAGGATGCTTCTTAAAAACTAATTTTTGGATAGTGTATGCATCCTGATGCACTAATATCTCGCGTACACACGATTGTTGCATGCTAGTTAGCCTGCATACATACGGAAATTGCATGCTAGTTAGCCTGCATTTATCTCAAAAAGTTGCAAAAAATATAAAATTGCAAGGAATTCGATGGAGTTTACAGGCTATAAAGGGTTTCCCAACCATTTTACCCCTTGTATCCCATCCCCAAACTGAATAACCATATTTTTCTCATATAAAAAGAGTTCTTGGGGTGTCATTTGACAAGACAATCAAGAGAATAAGAAAACTATGCCAAAATCCCTTCCCCTTTTTAGCCCAAGTTTTTCATCCTATTCTGCGTTTTGGCCTCAGCCTTCCCCTCCAACCCTTTCTCCTTATACAACCCTTTCTCCTTTCCCAAGTGATAATTTGGTTGTGAGAAGCTAGCATGGGATTGATGCACTTGGAGCCATGATAGAGGAGCCTGGATTTGGTTTGTGGAGCAATTGTCGACGATGGTTGTAATCTTTTTGATCTTAATATTGAATAAAAGAGTTCATTATTGTCCCAAAACATTATGTCTATATAATTTTATTGATTTATGAATTTATGTCTATATCTGAACATTGAAAGTGATAAGTAGAGATTGTATGTGTTGTAGCATTGCTTTCCTAAGTTTTTGCAGGTCAACTTTAGAAGGAGACCTGCAATCTAGGAAGCTACAAAGGAGAAAGAGGTCTACACCAGCCGCAAGGACTAAAGGTTCACCGATTGACCTTATTTCCTCTCTCTTTTCATTCAGTTTAAATATTTTTTGGGTAGCTTAAGGGTAGAATAATATTTTAAGGGAAGTTGTCATTTTGCATGTACCTAGACCCAGTATAGGGGGATTTTCCCCGTAACAGAATTGGTGACTCCAGTGGGGATTATCTCTAGGGTATTAGTGGGAGATATTGTTTTGATTTGACTTTTAGTTTATTTCTGAGTTTTCTGAGTGTTCAAAGTCAGTTTGGGTCTCTGGTCACCTTCCAGGTGCCTACCATCTTCACTTTCCCAAGTTGTCAGTCCAAACTTTTTATTGTTTTGAAAATTTGCAGAGGTGTATGCGTCCTACTCTCTGTACAACACGTGTACATATGCATCCTACATTATATACAGACTGCATACATATGCAGGTTGGCCATGCACAACACACGTCTCTTTTGTTTGAAGAATTGTTTCAAAATATTTTCCTTTTTATATAGGAAAATTGTGGTTTCGAGGTCTTTATTTGCATTGATTTGCATTGTTATTTGAAAAAAGAAAAAGGAATTAGCATAGAGTTTTGTTTTCTTCTCATCTTGAAATCATTTCAAAAGAAAAATAAGAAAGAAAATCCTTTCATTTTCTCTTTTGCTTCACTCGAAAGTTGCATTGTGCATTTTTCATGGAAAGGAGAAAAGATTGCATATTTTTGTTTGAAGGATTGTTCATGTTTTTTTCTTGAAGTTATTTTTCATTTGTAGAATTAGTGTAAATCATTCTTTGTTCACTTTTGTTCCTTGAGTAAGAAAATCCCTTGTTGGTTTTCGTTATCTCTTTTCCATTGGTCTTGAGGATTCTTTATGGGGTTTTAATCACAAATTTCCCCTGGTTCATATTTAATAAGATTCCCAACAAAATCCCTTAAAAACTATCAACCCCTATGGAAAACCAGAAGGAAACCCGATACACAAATTGTACTACATGGTCTCACCTGAGATAGCTCTATGGGTGGTTGCAATAATCAAGTGTTTGCAACCTGAGACTAAGCGAGATTTGTGGTTGTGTGCCGTAAAATTTATTCAATCCATCTAACATCTAGTTATAAAATTCATTCTATGCATGCATGTGGAATACCATATCTACTTAGTTACTTCATTCATCTAACATTCATCATCTAATCAAACACAAAGATGCATTCATTCATTCACATAACACAGTGTTAAGGTCGTTCACCCCCTCCTAGGCTACGTCCACAAAGATTTGGCTCTCAATATTTAATTATAGTTTAGAAATATCCCACATCGTGTGTGGTTACAACCTTAGTTCCCCCTCTTTCCCACTGGCTCCTTGATCCCTACGAGGCTTACTAGATCGCATGAAGAGGATCCTCATCCTATGATCTAATCCTCAAGAATGAGTCTCTCACACCTTCCTTAGCTAACCAACTTAATGAGTCATACAATTCTTACATTTATCTCTCTTTCTGTCTCTCTGTGTGAATCCTCTCCCCCCTTACATTCACTAGGGTTTAGAATGTAGGCAGATCAGAACCGTCTAAAAGTCTCCTACTTTTCTAGCTACGCTGAACATACCCCAGAATCATGCATGAAAGACAAAGTGAGAAAGATCAGGTAACTATACCTTTTACTCCATGTTCGGTGTTGATCCTCTTGCAATTTATAGCTCCACTAACTGCAAGCCTCCTCCCAAGGCTGACCTGCATTCACAAACAGATAAACAAGAAACTACAAACATGCATCTCATATATAAATCATGGGTTATATGTTATAATAAATCATGAATCAAATGCAAACATTTAACACATTATATTTCAGGAAAAGAAAATTATTTATTTTATTGATATTACAATGTTTACTTACAACAAGGTCGGTGACTGCTCCATGAACCTAGTCTAGGCTCCTCTTCACCAAGCTCCAACTACGCTTCCAGGTATCTTTCTCCTGTCAAACTTCTTCTAGGGAAATGGAATGGGCTTATGATGGAGGAAAAAGGGAAAAATGGGAAATTCTGAGGCAAATCTCACAAGGTGGCTGCAATTTCTTGGGGCAAGGAGGGGATGTGAAATGAGCATAGTTGGAATGAGACCCCAACACCTCCTTTTATATGACAAAAGGATGGTTATTTGGTTGGGTGACGGGCTATAGGCAGTGTAACAATTGGGAAACTACCCAATAGCCCGTAATCTCAACGAATTACTTGCAACTTTTTAATTTTGCAACTTTTGTGAGTATACGAAGGATGTAGTGGTGCAACTAGCATATGTACCTGGGATATAGTGGTGCACAAAACATACACACATGGGAAGTAATGGTGCAGGGTACATACATCTTCAAAAACAATGTTTTTAAGAAGAGCAACTCAGTGATGGCTTGGAAAAAATAGCAAGTAAGAGGTCCAGATGCCAGGTATGCATGTGTAGAGAAATTTAGGGTTATAAAATATGCCCCCTAATGTGTGAGGTCAGAAGACAATCTGATGGCCGAAATACATTACAAATCTTCACCACCGTACAAAGCAAGTGAGCCTGAGACCAGAGTTCAGGAGGTGCCATTTGCAAAAATAACAATTGTCTCTCTGAGGTGGGAATACCCATGCTCGGGATGAAATAAATCATGTCTTCCAATCAAATACACTGCATATCCATGTCATATAACTATATAAAGTGTAGCCACGAGCAATACACAATGGATCTACATCTCAAAATCAAAGATATACAAGTATAATATCCATCTTCAAGAAGCTAATAATGCCTGATGGTTGGAGATGAGGTCTTTAGAGCTCGAGCAACAAATTCAAAATCTTCAAAACTCGGGTAGGAGTACAATGTGAGTGTATGAATTCACTACCCAGAGGTCTTCGACGACTCGTCGGGAAAAGACAAGAGGATCTCGATGATCAGGCAGAGAACTTCATTGATTTCGAACAAGGACTTGATTGGACTTTTGGGATGGTCGGGCATGAGATCAAGAGACAAACTACAAAAAGGTTGACTTAGGTTGGGTGAAACTTCCCTCAGACAATAACACGACAGATGATCAAACTCATGCAGCATGACATCAACATAATTTCACAATGCAGGAGGCAATGCAAACTCTCCATGTGTTTGGAAGAATAACTAAATGGAGGAGGACACGACTCTATGTAGCGAGAACAACTTCCTAAGATCATATTAGATCCCAAATATTGATTAAAAAATGGAAGGATGTGGTTTGTCCAAGGGAAACTCATTGTGCTGCCAAAAAAATATATATATATTTCTCGTCCTCTTTTTGGGGTTTATTTTTTATTTTTTTGTCTTTTTCAATATTTTTAAAGAGCTTTTAAAAGGAATAAAATAATGCTATATTAAAAAGGAGAAACGAGTGTCGCAAGCATACTAGTTTCAAGTGCAAGGAACACACTAATTCTCAGAGCAAGGAGACGTGCAGGAAAAGGAAACTCTAGAAAATTCCTCCATGGGTCAAGGCGTCAAGACGTAGAGGCAAAGTGCTACAAGGCTTGCGTATAAGGCATGCTTCAAAGGTTTAGTTGAGAGAAACATGGAGCTGACATTATGCCAAAGACACAGAGATGCAAATGTGATTAATAAGACACAATGAAAACCCCCTTCAATGTAATTTTAATGAGCCCAAAGAAGGTAAGCTCGGTAGTTTTTTCACGTTTAGAGAGTCTGAAAAAACGTAAAAGAAGACTCCACTGTGGTACCTTTTTCGAAGGTAGTATAGTCAGTTCGAAAAAGGGGTAAACTAGCACCAAAAATATGTTTATTCAAAACCATTTTAACGAGTGTGACAAAGACAAGATCACTCGACAATATTTTCAATTTTAAGGAGTCTGAAAAGAGCTTAACTATCAACTCACAGCCTTTTCTAGATTTAGTCTCCTTAGCCCAAAAAAGTATAAAATTTACTGAGGAGAACTCTCTCGGCGAGACGAATCTCCCAAGGTGTACCTTTTTCCTCCTTAATCTACAAGCCAGAAAAATGGGTAAACTCATGCTAGTAGATGTTTTTCTGGAACGATTTAACGCGTGTGAAATAGCAAGTTCACTCGACGATCTTTTCAATTTTAAGGATTCTGAAAAGACCTTAACTATGGACTCTGTGGGGGTTCCTTTTCCATAAATTTAGTCCCGTAGRCCTGAAAAAGGGTTAAACTTATACCTGAGAATACTCTTCTAGGGAAWYWAAGTTCCTAGAGTATACCTTTGTTCATACAATTGACCATCTGGACCGAAAAAGGGGTAAACTACCGCAGAACAGACGTTCCTTAAAGTTTTAGTTTGGCGAGCATGAAGGACAACAAGATCGCTTGGAAATATTTCCATGTTTAKAGAGTYTGAAAAGGGMTTAAAGAAGACTCCAAGAGGTTACTTTTCTCAGTTAATCCTGACAATATTGAAAAGCATAAATATAGTCTCGTTGGATGTTTATTTTGGATTTCAAGGCGAGCTTGAAAGTCAACAAAGTATGCTCATTTTGGGAGTCTCGAGGGTGAAGCCAAGGGTGATGACACATCAGACGTATGAGGCTCAATCTCATAATTAAGACAGGACTAACAAGGACTCTCGAGCCTAAAGTTATTAATGATGGCATGGATGCCAAAATTCAATAAGGATCTAACTAGGGAATCCATGTGGAGGTAGGCTCTAACACTAAATTATGACACTTCTAAAGAAGAAACGATAGTTCCACGTCACAGTTCGGTGGGATCGATCCTATGGAAAAGAGGAAAAGAAAATGAGATGCAAAAAGTGGAGGTGGAATCCTAACGTATATGCAAAAAGTTGGGAAAAATAACTTTTACCAAAGAACCTTAAAAGTGACCCATCTCTCAAAAGTTACCAAACCTAAAATCAAAGTGCATCGTAACATCCAATAAGAAACTCAAGAACCACACTAAATGATTTTCAAGCCAGAAAAAACGGCAAAAAAGGTTCAAAAAAGTGGCAAAAAGGCCAAAAAAGTCTATAAATAGAAGCTGACAACTCATTTTCACCATTGCAAATTGAGAATTAACCAAAAAGCGAAAAAGATCCCTTTTCTAAAAGAGTTGATTCTAGATTATTCAGAGGACAAAAATGAACTTCCGCTCAGACCAAGTAAGTACAAATTCATCCCTATTGCATTTCCATACTTTAATTATACATTTATTTTAGTTTTTGGGGGGCACACCCTCCTAAAAAGGGCGTCCCTATGTGTACGCGGGTTGTCTAAGGACAACTCATGTATGCTCGCAAGAAGAAGACATTCTTCTCACATGCATACATGACTATTTCCAAGACAGCTTGCGTATACCCTCAATAACATAGAAAAAATGAATATGAAAGAGCTAACTCCCCCTTGAACTTGTCATGTAATAAGATGTATGTCCACTGAAGAGAGAGGGAGAATGAGGATATTCATATCTTGGTCAATGAGGACCCTGTTTCTATCACCGCATTGAAACAATGTGGGTTATGGAAGTTCTTCTGGTGTCGATTCATGAGGGCACAACCGAGGTTGTTGAATGCCTTGGTGGATTATTGGCACCCTGACGCAGAGGTGTTTATGCTCGAGGGGCAGTAGTTGACTCCAACGAATGAGGACATTTAATTCTTGATTGGCCTCTTGAGGAAAGGGGAACCAGTCAACTTGCGTGCATTTCCCCCTGGTCCTTACAACATCGTCGAATTAATCGAAATGCATTGTGAGGGCGACATTGAGAAAGTAGGGTATCAGGCATTGATTCCCAAGATCACCAACCTATCACCGAAGGTGATAGTTTTTATTATTAGGTAGATCAGTGGATCTGTGGCCTCACATCAGGCCTCCTGGGTGCACATTTATTGTGCAATGCAATGCCTAAACGCACGATTATTCAACTAGAGCACAACCATGCTTGATTGCATGAAGAGACAAGTCACAGAGTGTCAAGGGCGGAGTAACAAAATCTTTGGGTTTCGTGTCATTTTATGCTCATTCGAGAGGGTATCCAACCTTGTCCACAAGAGACAGTGTGGGGGCATGTGGCCTCCTTCCTAGAAGTGTGTATATGGGCAGCATTATTGTCACGAAAGGGGGGGAGGAAGGACCATAGAGGCCTTCGAAAATGCATTTTTTTACTAGTGGGCACATAATATTTCGACAATAGATGACTACCCCTATGCCGGAATCAACTTTTTCATGGATCTGAACATGCATGTACCTCCTGGAGAGGAGCGAGGAGAGATAGTACATATTTTTTTAAAGTTATTTATTTTTTATTTTATTTTTAATATATATCATTTTTATGCGAATCAGAGTATCTGAGAACTATGTATCTGTTATGTACAGATGTGGGACCAGTGCATCCAGTAGACTTTTAGAGGACTAGGCGGCGTCCTCGACCAGAGGCAGTACCAACAATAGCCATTGAACCAACAACAACAACAGGGGGACCTCCAGCCGGAGAGGATGAGAGAGTTTTGATATGGGTGGAGCGGAACCTCGCCATGCTCACTCATGCAGTTCCCATGGCTGAGATCGAGGATCTCCTGCCATTGATGCAACCTCACGTAGTTGGGGTGCCACGGACCTGGGTCCAACTCTTTCGGTGTTTGTAAAATGTCGTTTTTTACTATGGCAGGGCCAACAGGCCCTGTGCTTATGTAGAATGGGCCACTTATGTGCCGAGGGCACTCTTTTGTATATTTTTTAGGTCATAAGCCTCGTGATGTATATTGGATATGTATTTTTGAGGCGTTCACGCCCATCGATGTACACTGTCAGTTATATATATATATATATATGTATGTATGTATGTATGTATGTATGTATGTATGTATATGTATGTATTTACATCTTTTATGTCTTATGGATCACATTTTTATAAATGTATGTACTTGTGTATGTGTGTGCAATATGCCAATCTAATACTTGATTAGCTAGAGTATATGTCATTTGATTTAATCTCCTAGGAACATGGATATACGTAATGTAATCAAAACATCGTTCTAAGAGACGTACCCTAAGGAAACGTTAGTGTAGAGTAGGATCATAAATGTGGTAAACCCAATTTAACTGGGACACAACCAACTGAGCATCTAAGTAGACCCGGAGGTGAGAGATACCATGCGACAAAGCGTCATAAAGAAACTCTATCATTGTGTTGTGCTTAGTGACATTGTTTGTGGTGTCACCTAAACAGATACCTCCAGAAGATAGCAACTAGCCTTGAGGCGTGAAAATCACCCAAGCTATAGAAGCAAACCTCCGAGTGTGTCGGCTAGCGTCGTCCACGAACCCAACGAGCACCTATGATTCACTTAACATATACCACGGTGAAAAATATGACATAAATAATGACACATCCATAAAACAAAAAGACAAAAACTAACTATATAAGAACTATACATATGTACAAGAAGTCACCCAAGGAGACCAACCTATGAGTAATACTTCTTGAGGTAGAGCCCATTTCTAGGCTCCGTCAAATCATTTCCCTCAAAGTCAACTAGACGATAAGCGCCCTTATTTAAGACCTCCTTCACTATGAAAGGTTTGAACCACATGGGTTTGAACTTGTGTGCTCCGAGGGGATCCTTATCTTGGTCATAGACTAGGACAAGGTCACCTTTGAAGAAAATCTAAGGATGAACAGACCGATCATATTGAAACTTGACTTGTTTTTTGTGAGCCTCGTTAGCTAAGGCTACATCACGGTGTTTCTCATCGAGCTATTAGAGATATAATAAGAATTCCTCA
The DNA here is from genome assembly GCA_010110895.2 of Picea sitchensis. Lineage (NCBI taxonomy): Eukaryota > Viridiplantae > Streptophyta > Pinopsida > Pinales > Pinaceae > Picea > Picea sitchensis. The sequence continues at coordinate 21,390 of SNQJ01S0111058.1, read as the reverse complement.
AGCGGTGAAGTGTCTGGCAATAACTCTACTACCAACTTTAAGGATGGGATCTGAACTCTATTGGAAAGACTGCTTCTAGCTCGTAAACGAGTTGAAAAGGTGAGAAACCAGTGGAAGTATTTACAGATGTTCGATAGGCCCATAATGTTGAGTCCAACATCAAATGCCAATTTGACTTGGCAAAATTGATCGTTCGCTGCAGAATAGTCTTGAGGGACTTATTCACAGCTTCCACCTAACCGTTTGCTTGTGGGTAGTAGGATGATGAATGCTCTTTCCTCAACCCAATATTTGATGTTAACTCGAACATCATTTTATTTTGAATGTGACTTCCATGGTCAGTGAAAATATCCTTCGGGATGCCGAACCTTGCTACTATCTAGTTAAAAATAAAGAGAGTTGCAGTTTCGCCATTATTGTTAAATGTTGGCATAGCCTCAACCCACTTTGTGAAGTAGTCTACCGCTACAATGATATAACGATTCCACCTGGATGAAGTCAGGTGGCATGTAGTATAATCAATCCCCCACTTGGTGAAAGGACCAACATCAATGATGGGAAACATCGGAGCAGGATGTGCCCTCAACTTACGAGAGAAGATCTAACATGGGTGTCCCTTCTTGACCGACTCGACGCAATACTTGATTGACATAGGCCAAAATTAACTAGCTCATAGAATCGTTTGGGTTGTTGCCAACCCAGAAAAATGACCACCACATGCTCTAGTGTGGCAGTGGTTAAGAACGAGTTTCTCTTCTTCATGAGTGAGGCACCGACGAAGGATGCAATCTACACCTCAACGATACAAAGCGTCATCGAGTATGAGATAGTTTCGTGCCTGATGGCATATATGTCGATGCTCATCGCAAGAAGCAGAGGCGGGGCACTTCATTTTCTAGAGATAGACAAGTATACTTCCATACTAGGGGTCCGAAGATGCGATCAGAAAGAGATATCCTTTAATAGGTGATTCTTCTGGTGTAACATCACTTGATTCGACCAGAAGCTTCGAGATGAGTTCCGTAAAGACCAACAAATTTTTGGATTTTATGGAAACAAAATCCAAGTCAAATTCCTGGAGGATTACAATCCATCTACTAATATTTCCTCCGATGACGTGTTGTGTCAAAACATATTGAAATGTATTCACAATGGAAACAACGGTGGTCTTGCAAAGTAGGATATAATGACAGAAATGTTCGACAGCATGGACTTCTGCCAATGTGATTTTTTCAACTTGGGAGTAGTTGAGTTCTGGCCCAACCAGGCCTCGGCTCAAGTAATAAATCACATGCTCCTTGAGTAGATCATCTTCTTGAACCAAGACCATACCGATGGTTGACTCTACGGTGGCCAAGTACAATAATAAATCTTTATTATAATTGGGAGGCTGAAGCAAAGGGGAAGATGTGAGGGCACTTTTCAAAACTTCAAAAGACCACTGAGTGGCCTCATCCCAATAGAAAGGGACTCCCTTTTTCAATAAACACATGAACCCTTTAGTGATCTTGGCATAGTTTGTGATAAAACATCGAAGAAAGTTCACTTTCTCCTGTAAGCTCTGAAGCTGAGGGACTATGCATGGGGAAGGCAACTGAACTATCGCCTCAACCTTAAGAGGATCGATCATGATCCCTATTGTCAAAACTATGAAACCTAAAATATGACCTGACGTCACACAAAAAATTCAGTTGTTGGGATTCAAGAAAATCTGATAGTAGCAACATCGTTCAAAAATTAGTCAGAAGTGTGTGGGATGATCAGATCTCTTGCGAGAACATGATGCTAGATCATCGAGATAATCCTCGACTATATGTTTAAGATCGTGGAAATAAAAATACATGGCCCGCTAAAAAGTGTCTCTAGCATTCTTTAGGCCAAAAGGCATCTTACGATAAGCAAATGTGCCCCATGGACAGATACAAGTTGTTTTATGCTGGTCTTCATATTTGATCTGAATCTAGTTATATCCCGAAAAACCATCCATGAATGAAAAGACCTCACAGCCTGCGCATTCATCGACAATCTGATCAATGAATGGGGTGGGGAAATTATCCTGTGGAAAGGCCTTGTTCAATTCACAGAAGTCCATGCACACTTGAATCATACCCTATTTTTTGTTAACTAGAACAGGATTTGACACCCATTTTGTCAACTGTATGGGGTAGATGAAACTAGCTTTAAGCAGTTTCTCTACTTCAGCCTTAATAGCTTCTACTTTCCAAGGATTCATCGGACGAAGCTTCTATTGGACCGACTTGGCATCCGGATAAGTCATTATCTCATGTTCGATTATTTTTGGATCTATGCCTGGCATTTCCTCGTAATACCAGGAAAAAATGTCATAGAGTTCATTAAATAAATCTGTATAGATCCAAATCTCTTCAAGGGAGCAATCCGCTCTGACGAGAACATTCTCCACGATGCCAAGGGTTCTGGAGATGTCAATAGGTATCATTTCAGAGATATTTTCCATATTACCCTCAGTGTATACTGTGTGTGTAGACAGAGGATTAATAGGAAAAAACCTATCTCCAGTCATAGTCAACATGAATTCACCTGCCTCTATTAACTCTGAGAGAAAGAAATATTTGTGATGGAGATCATCCCAGGGTCTGTCTGGACCAGTCAATGCCTCTACAATTGCCTCATCAGAGGGAAATACCAAGTCTAAATAATTGGTAGTGGCGAGGGAACCTTGATCCCAAATAGGCTCAAGAACTGGATCTAACTCATGTGTGGGAGTTGGATCGGGGTCAGCCGAAGCTTGCTAGACAATAGTGTATGCAACTTCTGTCGTAGATAAGGGCATGGCCATCCCAGGATGCCCTTCCCCTTCCATCAAAGATGATGGGTAAGGAAGAGTCCACGGATCGTTAAAGTAAGTCGTACAGAATGAAGACACTTGAAAAATATTAGCCCTAGGCTGGTCGGGGACAACCTATATAAGCTTGACATCGCTGGAAGGAGGCATGCAATCGAAGGTACCCATCAAAGGTGGGCACAAACCAACCCCTACATTGACGATGTTAGGCTAAGGGTTATCAATCATCGAGACCATAGATGTCCCCGATGAAGGGTCAGGACAGGAGAAGGACAATTGATCAATGGATACGATCTGACCCTCGTGTGGAAACAACAAGACCTATAAAACTGTGGCAACCATTGCATGCATAACATAGGTCCAACTCCTTCCTACGATAAGGTTGTAGTCAAGAGGCACATCAACCACTTCAACTTCGACACACACGGTTTTCCCTCTTAACTGCATGGGGAAAGAAGGGATGATTCCATGTGGTCTGAAAGAACAACCGTCGAAATCAGTAAGTAGAGTAGGTGACATAGACAAAATGGGTTGGCCAATGGTTGTTGGCCCTTGACCAAGTTTTGAAGATCATTGGTTACTTTTGACCCCTTTTCGGGACTTCGATACGCTGTCGAAGGTGGAGCGCAAGTCGAAGTGGAGATCACAGGATCTCGGCCCCTTGTTTAGGGATTTTTGGGTTTTAGGCTTATGTAATGGGTATGGGGATATCGACCCATGGGTTTACCCATGTTAAGGCCCTTTTGTAATGTATAAATAGATATCTAGGCGATGTAAGAAAGAGAACTAGAAGAGACAAGTGGTGTTGTGCTAAGTGCAAGTGATAGTTGTAAATGCTTTTTGCATGTTGTGTTGAACACTTGCAGGGCTAAGTGTAAGTGGATGTAAGAAGCTTGTGTAGATTGTAAGAGGGCTTTGTGTTGTAACCTAGCTTAGGGAAGGAGGATCTAGCGAAGTGTGCGCAGATCTCATGTACTATGCGGAATAGGATCTTGTGGCTCTATGCATGTAGATGATTGGCAGAAGACAATAAAGAGAAGAAGAGTTGGTGGACATAGCCCTAGGCTAGGGGTGAACCACGTATATCTTGTGTTATGGTTTCTTTGTGCTTTATGGTTTCTACATTATTCTTGAGATTTATGCTTAGTGTAATAATATATGCTTAGATGAATCTAATATGTTAGGTTAGTACTGGGTAATATGAATGAATGCTAGATCTGACCTATTTTGATGTGCTTAGTGCTTAAATGCATTAGATCTGGGTGAATACCTTGTTGCTCTATAATTAGGGTTTATCTGTGCTGTAAACAAAGGCTAAATACTAGTGAATGATAACTGCTAAGTGCTCTATTAAGGTGTTGTAATCATAGATATGTGTCCCAGCTAGGTTGCAAACACTTGAGTCTTGCAACCACCCCTACTTCTACCTAGGGTTAGACTTCATCTGCTTTGCAGGTGTTTCTGAAAGGGTCGATAGTTAGGGTTTTGTTGGTGCGTTGTTGAAGCGTTGAACCCTAGGTATACCCCTGTTCCAACAAATGGTTCCATTTTCGGGACCTGAAACTATGATTTTTGGGAACTGAAGAAAAGAGAAAGATCTTGAGGCTTTGTTCTCTGATAAAGGTAAGATAAATGGAAATTTTTGTTTCAAGAGTATGGATCTAGGTATTTTTGATAAATTTTGACCTAGTCTGAAAACTAGGGCAAAACTAGAAGAAAGAAGGTTTGATATGAGTAGATATGATAGAAATAATGAAAGCTATGTTATTCTTATGCATAGAAAGAATGTTTGGACTAACAAATGGATGCAGGATCCTAGGAAGAATTTTTTGCAAGTTAGCTACTATGGTCCTAGTGCGTAGTACAAGAAAGGTTGGGGATCATTTAAGAGAAAGAGGGGATTAAATCTTTGTTATAGTTGCAGAAGACCGGGGCATATTGCTAAGGAATGCCCTAGTAGAAGACCTAGTTGTATTTTTTGTAAAGCTATGGACCATGAAGTTCTAGATTTCCATAGAATGATTGCTAAGGTTGAAAGAATGAATATGAGACAAGAAATCCCTTAGGAAGGCGAAGAAACTAAGACCATGGCAGAACCCCAGAAACAATCAGAGACTGTATTACTACAAATGAAAGAAACCTTGAATGATCACAGAGATATTCAAAGAAAAAGAGTGAATAGAAACGAGAATAGGAGACTTCAACATAGACTGTGTTCTGGATGAGGAAACACAGGTGAATATCATGACAGAAAGAACCTGCGAAATTTTGGGAAAGCCTGCTATGATTCCTTCATTAGGAGGAATAGGATTATTTAGAGGAAAGTTGATAACCCTATGTGGAAGACTTACCCAGACATCTATGAGTGCTTAGGGAACTTTGACAGAGGAAGAATTTGAGGTTGTTAAATTTATTGATAACAACGCCCCATTTGCTATGTTACTAGGAAAAACCTGGATTGAGAAAGATCAGACCTGAAGAAAAGAAGAGGAAGCTCTAGAACAAAAAAATAAAGAACTAAGAGACTTCATTGCTAGGAGAATAACACACTTACTGAAAGAACAAGAAAACCAGTCAAAGCTACTGAGGACCAAAAATCTAGATGTCGAAGTTGAAAGAACACAGGAAGACTTCAAACACCTGTCTGTACAGGAGAGTAGAGCACCTACCCCAGACAAAGAATAAGTATTTCCCTTGAACCCTAGGAAATACCATCAATAACACGAAGTTACTATGTCAAGAGGAGATACAAATCAGAATGGAAAGAGGAATACTGAACGTAGATCATAGGGAAGAAGGCTAGAAATCTCAGCAAGAAGAAAGCAAAGTTGGAGAAATTACAAGAAGTTCTAGAGAAGACTTTGTAGAAGGAGGGTCTCCATAATTTGAACTTCGGCGGCATATCATAGAAACTCAGATTGGCACTTTGCCATGGTGGAGCAATATAACCATTGGAGGCATTATGACCATTAGGTTAATTCTACCGAATGGTTAGAACAACAGTTATGATCAGAAATCTTGCCATTGGACCATTGGGACCACGCCATAATGGACACAACTAGATTGATGAAGGCTTCTTGTCCATTGGAGGGATCCGTTACATCGTTGTCTACTTATTTCATCGACTGTTGCATCGAGAAAACTTTTACGAATTGTATCCAAACCAACAAGAGAACTCATTGTTACCACGTTGTGTTTACTAAGACTTTGCCACCTATTCTATTGCATTGAGTGTTTTTTCCTCGACCTAAGTTATCTGATCTCGAGCGTCCATGTCGGATGAAATCAGTGCAGTAGAATAAATCCTAATCGATCTAATGGCTGAAAAGGTAATGTCCACAGGGATTCAAACTTCATCGACGAGAGGAGTGCAAGCCTCCTCGTCGACTGCTCGCAGATCTGGACCATCCCAAGCTGCGACTGAGAAGCGCACCAAGTATCGTGATCAAAGTATCGTGATCAATTGGCGAATGCAAAGATAATATCATCAATCCTGCCTGACTACATCCCACCTCTAGCCGGCATGGTGAGTCATGATAATGTCCCAAGGGACTTCAATTACACTGATTACTGTGTACCTCCCAAAGGGAATACGTGTAGTTAAACCATAGTTGGATAAGATCATGAAATTAAAGATCAACGAATTCAACCTAGGGGATCACAAGAAATACAACATGTTCTCCCCTCATAGGTATCTGACTAGGATAAAGGGGAAGAAGTTGAGGATAATCCCCCAACCATGGACTATGGACCTCATGCAGTCCACTATTTTGAACGTAATGAAGATAACCCATTTTGGAAGGAACCAGGAGGTTAACGCGTGTGTTAATATCCCACTATCGTGTTTCCATGGTGGCTATCTATGTCTAGATAGACGCATCACCATTGACCCAACAATGATCCATCGGATCACTGGATTGAGCATGTAGAGACCAGACCCGCAAGACTTTTACCTAGGAAAGGATGCAGACCACACACTGGCACAAATGATTAAAGATACCTACGACGATGTGGAGAAGGGGAAGAGAGGCTATAAGGTAGCCTCCATACATAATGGCACAGTGTGCCTCGCTTTCCAGTTGATGGTTGGTAAGCTAGTAAGAAAGAACAAACCCACACAGGTCACAAGGTTTGTTGTTGACCTCGCAGGAAAATGCGTGGAGGGGCTACAAATGAACTGGGAAAGATACTTAGTTAACCAATTAGAACAAGACTTTCACAAAGCTTAGGATTAGGGATATGAGTTCCATTTTAGTTAGTTGATGATCCTCATCATGTTCATTGATTGGGAGATGCCGGAAGGTGCGACCTTCCCTGAAATAGATCCATCTGAACCCTTAGTCATGAAGTTCACTATGCTCTGGTATTCGAGCGATATGGGAAAACAATGGCAGTCAAAAGTGGTGTTCCACACCTACTAATTCCAGTTAAATAGGGCTATTGAGTTTGTCCCTCATATGACGTCGAACACCCTGCACAGGTTCAGGACATTTGTGAAGTTAAACATAGACAAACATTTTATCTATATCATTGCACATGGAGATGAACACAAAGAAGTACTACAAAGTTATTACAAGCTCATAGAGGAGGACCTAGAAGAAATAACTAAGGAATGGCCTATAGATCTCCTTATCCCTATTGACCCCACAGACCTATTTGACCCCAAACTAATTAGAATCCCGGTGGTCACTCGTGAAGAGTATGATACACCTGGAATTAGCAAAAGGAAGAAGATAGAAGAGGTACAGAAGCTGAATAGCGCATCAAAAGAGACTGCTTCAGAATCACCTAGCAGAGGAGGTGATGACGAAGTAGACAAAGAAGAGAACAATGGAAAAGAAAATAAGGAGAAGCAAGGCGAAGTAACACCGCCTAAGGATCCCATTGATGAAGATGAGACATCCAAGAAAATAAAGGTTTCCCCCATGAAACTATCATCACGGAAGAAGTCAAAAGCTAGTAAGACCAAGCTGTAGACTGTGCTCACATTCGATGAATTCGACTTCATTATCGTAGTTGTATCAGATGCCTCAGAAGACATTTTGCAGAAAAATGAAGCCAAGCAAGAGACCATGTATGAAAGGATTGAAGCAGAATTGTGAGGGGTACAATAGGCCCTTCACTCCAACCACGCAGTGTCCACTGCGCCCCCACCATTAGAAGAAACAGAGTTGGGATATGAGCCTACCCAACTCCATAGACTAGCCAATGCGACCAAAGTTCACCTTTTCCATGTCCAAGAAGAAAAAGAACAGGACACAGAGGCATTGAAGCAAGTACAAGAGGAAGTCATAGAGCAATATTGGGTTGCATAGCAGGAAAAATATGACCTCCAAACAAGGTTCAAAGAAGAGAGAGAACAGATCCAGCAATAGAAAGAACAACTGCTCGTCGAGCAAATCGGATTCAAAGAAGAAATCAATAGAGCACTTCGCTCTGTGATGGGCTTAGAGAAAAAGGAGGAATACCTAGTGGACCATCAAGTAGCAAAGCTTCTTGAAGCCATCTAGTAACTCAAATAGAGAATAGCAGATCTAGAGATACAAATAGTACCAAGCACTTTGCAGGATGTGCGAGACCAAAGAGAAGCCACTACCCGAAGTGCAGTTGAGAGAATCAGAGAATTAGCTTTGGAATGTAAACAACTTAGCCGTAGAAGTGTGTAGACTTATGAGTGACTTACTGAGGACCCTGAAATGAAGACACTGGACTCACAGATCGAGGAGGAAAAGTATCAAGAAGCTATAGTACAGGCACGGTTGAAACTCCTATTAGTAGTTGAGAGGATGAAAAGTTCCCAGGAACATCGCACTTCTCAGCAGCAGGTCTATACCATATAAAGAAAAGTCATGGAAGTGACTCAGAGGCTTCAACTAGTCCAGGAAGAAGCTTTCCAACTATTTGAGGAGATTGAAGGATGAGGAGTAGATATGTAACAAGTAGTCATTGCATTCTAACAATGCTTGGAAGGACCTATGAACAAGGCATTTATTCAGGAATTTGTCGAGCAGGAGGCCATGGTGAAGTAGCTCGAGCCACGCTTGAGGATTTTGAGGCAGAGCTACCTAGATAAGAGTGATTCGGGATGAGTAACAGGTGAGTGTTGGGGGCCTATTGGCCCTTGACCAAGTTTTGGAGATCCTTGGTCACTTTTGACCCCTTTTTGGGACGTCGACAGGCTGTCGAAGGTGGAGCGCAAGTCGAAGTGGAGATCACAGGATCTCAGCCCCTTGTTTAGGGATTTTTGGGTTTTGGGCTTATGTAACAGGTATGGGGATGTCGACCCATGGGTTTACCCATGTTTAGACCCTTTTGTAATGTATAAATAGATGTCTAGGTGGTGTAAGAAAGAGAACTAGAAGAGACAAGTGGTGTTGTGCTAAGTGCAAGTGATAGTTGTAAATGATTTGTGAATGCTGTGTTGAACACTTGCAGGGATAAGTGCAAGTGGATGTAAGAAGCTTGTGTAGATTTTAAGAGGGATTTGTGTTGTAACCTAGCTTGGGGAAGGAGGATCTGGTGAAGTGCACGCAGATCTCCTGTCCTATGTAGAGTAGGATCTTGTGGCTCTGTGCATGTAGATGATTGAAAGAAGACAATAAAGAGAAGAAGAGTTGGTGGACATAACCCCAGGATGGGGGTGAACCACGTATATCTTGTGTTATGGTTGCTTTGTTCTTTATGGTTGCTACATTATTCATGAGATTTATTCTTAGTGTAATAATATATGCTTAGATGAATCTGATATGATAGCTTAGTACTGAGTAATATGAATGAATGATAGATCTAACCTATTTTGATGTGCTTAGTGCTTGAATGCATTAGATCTGGGTGAATACTGCGTTGCTCTGTAATTAGGGTTTATCTGGGTTGTAAACAAAGGCTAAATACTAATGAATGATAACTGCTAAGTGCTATTTTAAGGTGTTGTAATCACATATCTATGTCCCAGCTAGGTTGTAGACACTTGAGTCCTACAACCACACCTGCCTCTACCTCAAGTGAGACTTCATCTGCTTCGCAGGTGTTGTTGAAAGGGTCGGTAGCTAGGGTTTTTTTGGTGCATTATTGAAGCGTTGAACCCCAAGTCTTCCCCTATGCCAACAATGGTCTTCCAACATGCTAATGACATCACGCAAGTCAAGGTGCCCTCATCAACCACCGTGCAGAAAATATTCTGGGTAAAACGTTTCGTGGCGTAAGCCACTACTATCTGAAATGCAACGTGGTATGGGAGACGAGGTTTTAAGTCGGTCATATCAAGCATGATCGTTCCTAGATTACAAGTCTCGGTAGATCCTAAGGTAGCTAATAGAGCCTTTCTCTATGAAGGGTAGCTCTGGAGGACCTCCAAAGCAGACATCGTGCAAGGGCTTTGTGACAAATATTCCACCACAGAGTAATTTTGGGTGGCCCTCACATTTGGATTGTGAGAATATTTCTTGAACGCCCCTTTCTGGATGCGTTTCATTGTTTCACCCATCGTCTTCTCAATTTGGAGAGGAACAAATGGTTTACGGCTTCTTTACCCTTTTCAGCAGATTCTATCTTTCCGTAGTTATGTGCCTTAGTTTCTATGTAAGAGTCACCTTTCAACATATAAATGTTCACGGACGAGGGATTACTAGAAGACAAAGAGGGTCCATGAATGCGCCCATCCGTGCTCGAAGAGGCTTGACTCAAATTTTTCCCATGAGGAAATGGGTTCGTTAACACAGCAGGTTATTGTTGCGCCAATAACTTCTGGGCCTCCGCAAGTCGAGGGCACAGGTGAATTAGGTGGTCTTCTGTGCAAAGGTTACATGGATACCTCGACTTTCTCTTCTTTGTGTTTCCCCCTCCAACATTTTTGGTGGGTTTCTTATCCCCCTTACCCTTCTTCTTTTGTTGTTTTTTCTTTCTGTCAGGCTATTGGTTCACCTTCGAGTTCGTCGACTGCACACTATATACGTCAGACATTTGAGTAGGGGGAACAACCGAACCTAAGGTCTGGCTGGCCGCTGTCTATTGTATTGACAATTGTTGCAATTGATTTGATAGTTGATCAGTGGGATTTTCTTGTGTTGAACCAACTATACCATCGGCATGTGGTCCATACATGTGTCTAGCCTTGTCAAGGATGGACCGCGGCACATCTAGAAAAACCTCATAGAGTAAACTAGACTGAGAGTATATCAGTTCAATCTATTGAGCTCTCATTATCACCTCTTCCTCTGAAAACACTCCCGACGTTCCAACATCCTTGGATAACTGAGGTACCAAATACATAAGGAACCACTCTAGCAGGAAAGCCAGTGGGACTGGTACTTTTATCAAACTCTTCTAATGCCACCATTCTCGGATGTGATCTGAGATATGATCGGCCTTTGTTTGCTCAAAGTTGGCCATAAATTCGGTGTTGGCATCGTATCTCACAGGTAGCTGGAAATAGTTTAGGAAAGCCATTGCCAAATCGCTAAAGTAAGAGTATCT
>SNQJ01S0111058.1:0-10084 GCA_010110895.2 Picea sitchensis | reverse complement strand
GTCTATTGAGATGATCTGTTCTAGCCACAGGTGTCCTCCGTGGGTGACTTCCATCAGCTGCTTGACGCAGTTGTTTGTGTCTCAGACCCTCCCAAAGTGTGGGATGTCCAACAAGCCTAGAATCCCAGTTTTGGCTAGTCCAGCTGCCCACTGGATTGGTTGGTTAATTGGTTCACCAAAGGTTCCTATACCCACAGTCTATAGGTAAAATTTCTTGGTAAACTCTAGGAACTTGTCCATTTCAGTCACATCATGGTTTGAGTACCTCAATTTCCCCACATGTCCTAACATGTTATCTGAGATATGTACCCCTTCCAGAATGTGCAGCAAGACTATGATTGTGGTGGCCTCCTTCTACGATGATCATGGTATTGGTTGTTTTCCCTTCCGCTGTGGTGGCTGACTCGAGGTTCCAACCTCCATTGTTCTCTCTTTTGCATACTCATCTTCTCGACCAGTGACATTCCACTGTGCCCTCCTATGGATTTTCTGACTTGGTTGTGCATGACCTTTCTAGCACAGTGATTTTTTCCTAGTTCAGGACCATCCCATTAACTCTCGAGGCTTATTCAGGGTTTTCGAGGTGCGAATGATTTCCTGTGTCCTCAGCTTGTTGGCCCTGTCCCCCTTTTGGCACATCAATGTCCATGCCCATTGGTTTTGTCTATTGGGTTTCCTCCACTATTGGTGTGGGGCTTCCTGGTGTCATATCAGGTGATAGGATTTTGTCCACATTGATGACTTCTAGATGCTGAGGTGGTTGTTGTTCGCTTCCCTGTAGTTGTGGTGGTGCTCTGACATTGCTTCGAGGTCGTCGACAAGTATGGCTTGGTTCTCCTAGTTTGGGTTGTACCATGGTGGTAAAGGTGTTCTCCATCGAGCTTACTAGCCTCTGTGACCTCTACAAACTTCTCTCTCTTCTCTGTATACTCTATCGCTCTATGATTTTCTCAATTTCTCAATAAACTTCCCAATCCCGCATGTCAAATTATAGAGGAATTGTGTGAAGCTTCTCAATGATGTTACCCAAATTGTGTTTTAATTGAACTGGTGTTTCCCACGTACTTTCCATTGAATTCCCTTCCCATCTCCAGTTGGCATGATTAGTGTGGCGTCCTGTCAATCATTCTTGTCATTTAATTTTGATAGTAGTCGTTCGTTGGCGCTCTATTTTCTGTACCCATCATTTTTGTTGTTTCTGCCTTGTAGTGACCATTGGTCCTTTCTCGTCCGTGCTAGAATTTCTGAGTGCACATGCTCATTCTCATTTTCGACGCACTATGCCTTTGTTACTATCTTTTTATGTCCGGTGCACTATCCCCTTTATGTGTTTTTTTTTTTTTTTTCAAGTGCCAGGAGGTTTAATGTCCCTATACAACTTCAGTCAACTCCCATTTATCATCCCTCTGAGTTATGTTCCTCCTAAATCCTTCAAATGTACATCTCCCCAAGCTGTGGCAGTCTTCACCTCATATGGTCCTAACCAATGTATTCTATTTTTTCTTGGGTGCTAAAGGGATTTATTTTCATACACCAAGACTAAGTCTCCTTCCTTGAAATATTTCCTCTTGATATGTCTATCATGCCAAGATTTGTCCGTTGATTTCTTTACTTCTTGGTGAAACCCTGCTAAAATCATGTCTTCCTCCATGATCAACAGTTGATTTATCCTTTCCTGTACTGTGCCTCGTTCTGTCATGTTTGTAATTGTTGCTACGCGCAGACTAGGTACCAAACATTCTAATGGCACCGCTGCTTCTTGTCCATATACCAATATGAATGATGTATGTCCTATCAACCATTTTCATGTGGTACTGTATGCCCACAATAATGCTAGTGTCTTCAAGTCCCAGTCATCCCTATTAACGTTGTAGATCTTTGTCAGTGCATTTTCAAGGATTTTTTAAAGGCTTCCACTATTCCATTTGCTTGAGGATGATATGGTGTAATCTTTTGATGGTAAAATTCAAAATACTCAGTCATAGCCTTGATAGTGTTGTTGATGAAATGAGTGCCTTGGTCACTCATCAAAATCCTTGGGCATCCAAATCTAGTGGTCGCATGCTCAAACAAGAAGTGTGTTGTTGTCTCTGCGCTGCAATATTTATTCATGTTGCTTCTGGCCATCTTGTTAAGTATTTTTTCGTAGTGATAATGTACCTCACTCCCGACCTTTTTGTTGGTGGGTTAACTGGTCCCACAAAATTTATTTCCCATTTATCGAATACCTGCAAGGTTACTTGTGGTCTGAGAGGCATCTCGTCCCTTCTATTTGGTTTACCAACTGTTGGGATAAATATATGCACTATTAATTCCCACATTTAATTATCAACCGAGGTTCGTAATCTTTGAGGTGCAGGCACAGGAAATGTAGGATCAGAGCCTAAGATAACCTAATCTAAGGCCAAAAAAACAATCTTCAAACCCACAGTGCAAGAAATTAACACTAAGGATTCATCAATGGGATGTGGGGATAACTTAGTGCTATAAAGGATTATATCACAGTCTTTCATTCACATAGGGTGATGTTCGTGTGATTAATATTGAGTAGCTTACTTAAATTTTATGTCCTCTCAATGATTATTTCCTATAGTAGATCCACACTTAAATGTAATAAAAGAAACAAGCAAACGTGAATGAATTCAAATGACAAGAAATAAACTAACACCTTGGAAAAAATTCTAATGCAGGAAGGCCATATCTCACGAGTTAGACCTCTAATATTTTCATTGGTGATTGAAGCTATAAGAAATTCATAATCATTCAACGGTAATCAACATTAAATATTTCCTACTTGTTTCAAAACATTTATATTCTAGAGAAATAGGAACAATCAAATCAGATGTTGTGGGTGCAAGTGACAAACCAAGTTTAACAGAAAATAATATCTAAAAAATAAATCTACAAAATCTAAATCCACACCAAACAACAACTGATTCAAAAAAAACAATGCAAACTAAAATCAGAAACCAATGCAGAAACAGATCTAAGTACAAAGCTAAAATAATTACAAAAGAAAAGAAACTTTAAAAGGAAAAATATGCAAAAGAAACTCTAAAAATCTAAGGAAGTTTTCAACTCATAAATCATGCTTCAAGTGAAATGAGTTGTAACACACCCACGACGGGGCATAAAAAAATTATCTTTTCTTAAAGGAAAGAATCTCCATTCACGGTTTCTAATTTGGAAAGTTGGGGAACCAATCCGACCTCCTGGTCGAGAATCTCCGATTTTGAAGCCAAAAATATCTCTGAGACCTTGATGGTCTCGTTCTATAATTAAACAGAAAATCTTTCGTCTTCTTGGTGCAGTTTTAATGGCATCCGCGACCTTCCCTTTCACTCCCCTGCAAAATATCAAAGTATTTGGAGTTAGCTCCTTTTTTGGATAAGCCCCCTCTTGATGTGACCTTGCGTGATGACCTTATGGGACCGCATGATTGCAGACGCAGCCAAAGGCGCTTTGGAACAAACTGCTTTTCGGCCCGCAATTCTCCTCGAGCCTCCACGTGTCCTCTTTTCAAATCCATGGTTTGAATTGCGGCCCGCCCTCAACTTTTTTACGTCCATGCAACTCCTATCCCTACAATGCTATGGGACCTTCGATCTCCTGATCTTGACAGTACTTTGAAAATTAGCAGTTCATATTTTCCCCTATCATACCTATAGATTAGATCTGGCCTCTATAAAAATGAACAGATGAGATCTCCTTTGTGGTTTTGGGTTTCAGGAGTTTCAACTCTCAAAACACTGCTCTCTCCCATACCTCAATCTTTCGATTTGACGATCTACAGACACCTGATGCCCTAATCAATGACCCTTCCTTTAATTTGGGTGGTTGACCTTTCAACTGGATCAATGGTCCTACCTTTACTTCGGGTGGTTGACATTTCAACTGGATCAATGGTCCTGTGGCCCTCTTCTTGATCAACGGTCGAGATCTCCTTCGAGTTTCAGACTTATGAGATCTCAAATCTAAAACTTCACCCTTTTTCCCAATGGATTTCATCCGAAGGCTGTAATCCACTGATGTGTGTCCTCTTGATCTGACGATTGAGGATTAATTTAGGTATTTATCCGAAGTTCTTAGATTTTTGCCACATCTCCCTTGGATCTGACGGCTATGAATTCCTTCAGATATTTATCCGGAGTTATCAAATTTTCACCACGTCTCCCTTGGATCTGATGACTCAGATCCACTTTGGGTGTTCCGACACTTGATATTCACTTCGGACAATCTGATGACTCAGCTTCACTTCGACTGATCGAACGGTTGAGATTTACTTCGAATTTCCAGAAGTTCGAACTTCGAAATTATCAACTCTCAAACCCTGCCTTCTCCTGAATAGATAGTGTTTGACGAATCATATTCACCTTGGTGACCCAATTCTTTATATTTACTTCGGGTAATCTGACGACTCAGATCTTCTTCAGCTGAACGGACAATTGGGATTCACTTCATATTTCTGCAACTTCGGACTTCGCGAATCTCAAATCTCAACTGAAAACCTCTCGAAGGGATTTTTTGAGGTTGTTGATCTAACGGCTCATATTCACTTTGGAAATATGACGCTTGAGGTTTACATCGGAGGATATGACGGTTTATATCTACTTTGGATGATCCAACAGTTGAAATTTACTTCATGTCTTCGCCCAGAATCCACAGATTCACGCCACCTGTCCTCTGGATCTGATGGTTCAAATCTACATCGGACAATCCGACGGTCAACGTTTACTTTGGGTATTTACCCAAAATCCATAAATTCACGCCACCTGTCCTCTGGATCTGACAGTCCAGATCTCTTCAACTCTTCGGTGCTTTGGCCCTTCAGCACTTCGACACTTCGTCCCTTCGACACTTCGGACCTTCAGCGCTTCGGGCTTCGGGAGTTTCAAATCTCAATATGAAACTCTAGAAGTGATTTCTTTGAAGTCTACGATATGTCATCACGTGTCCCTCTGGATCTAATGGTTTAGATCTCCTTTATCTCTCTAGGACTCGGGAACCTCAAATCTCAAACTTTACTTTCACCCAAGGACAATGAATCTCCACCACGTATCCCTTTCAATCCAACGATTGAGATTTACTTCAGGGCTCCGACTCTCTGGGCTTCGGGAGTTTCAACTCTCAATTGGAAACTCTCGAAGTGATTTCTCTGAAGTTATTGATCTGCTAACACATGTCCCTGGGTGATCAACGATCGGGATTTACTTCGACTATTTTTCCTCCTCCTTGTCCACAATCCTCCGAAGTTGTGGATCTTATGCCGCCTGTCCTCCTTGACGATGGACAGTCCCAATTTAATTTTGGACTTCGTGACTTTGACAAGTCCACTCTCCTGCACACACAAGGGTTAATTCTCGTGCATTTACTTCCAGATCCAATGGTTATTGGTCCTTCACACTTAAATCCAATAGATGGGATCTGTTCCTATCCTCTGCACTTCCTTTTCTCAATGGATGCTGATCTCATGGTCCAGACTCCTCTCCACAACCGATCTGATGGTTTTTGTTGCTCCTCCTCCTAAGATTTTGACTTCCTCTAGCTTAGAGGATTTTCTAAGTAATCAAAGGCCTCGACCTTTGTTCCTCCTACGAGTCCATCTCTTGCACCTCGTCTACACTTCTGAAAAGCGCTTATCTCTTCTGAGATTTGGGACTTGGAATAAGTCCTATTCTTATGCCCTCTTAGCACTATCTCTTCTGAGCTTCAACTGCTCGGACCTCGAAGGTCTTTGTCCCTTCTATTCCTCAAAGGGATATTTGTGCCCTACTGGAAACTTTCACTCAAACACTCCTTACTGAGCTGCAGAGTGTTCGGTAACTTTGTGAGTGTCTCCTAAGTGCTCTGTAACTTCACCTTCAGGTTTTTGGTAACTCCAACATGTGACTCTCCCAAAGTGCGAACTCTGAATCTCATGGATCAAATAGTCGAGAAGGATCCCGACCGATCTAGAGATCCACGATTTAGATTAAATTTGGGACTTCGGGACTTCAGGGATTTTTACTTCCCTTATGATGAACTCACAGTTCTCTGAACACGTGAAGTCCAGAGAACTCAAGGGGTTAACTCCCACACTCCTTTCCATATCCAACGGTCACAACAGACCTTGGCTCTTTCTGAATAGTTTCTCATTTGTTCGTCATCCGAACAATGAGCCCTCCCTTTTGATACTTCAATATCTCTATTCTTCCTGAGCTTGGTTGGTTCTAAAAAGATTAACAGCCTTGCACTTTTTCTCTAGAACATAACACTTGGAAGAATCCTTTCACGCACCCCTTACGTTCATTACTCAACTCTAGAACTTAAGTGTCTCTCGGTCTCTGTTTACCTCGCAGAGAGCCTATGAATACATTCACTATCTCTCTTGAGATTTAACAGACTCTGTCCTCCAAGGGACTCAGAACGACTAGGAGGGTCGGCACGCATACATGAAACTATGCCCAAGGTCGACAAACTCACATTTTGTGGCTCTAGATTAAGCCCCCACCGAACGCAAGCATTTACGAGTATAAAACATATCACATCCATATAATTTCCTACTTGCCTAATTATACAATCAAGTAGACACCAAAACGGTATACAATATAAATCATTAAGAAAACATATATATCCCTGCAACATTCATAGGATATCCAACTTTAATTCACAGTACCACTTAAATACACAAGATATGTGATTACTTATCTATTACAGGTGGTAGCCAACTAACTGATTGTGGGTGCATCCTTCCACCCAACCATAGGATCAGAGGCATTCATTCTTAGCACTCTAGCCACCCTCGTGCCAAGCCATGATATCACCAGGGAACTCTTGCAGTTCTCAAGGACTCTTTTTTTGTTTCATCTTCTACTCGGATTCTTTTCTATGCAAACTTTCATATATTTTCCTTCTTTGTTATGGCCTCAGTGAGGTTTATCAGATGCTCACTCAGCATCAAGCTCGCAACCTTCTATTCATTATGTGCTGGAGAGCTCTGCGCATTCTCCTTATCTATTTGTATATCTTTCTTCCAGGATGGTTCCCGACCCATCCTGTTCCTTCTGTCAGAAGGGAGCTCTGGTCAGCTTGGTATTCCATACCCAGTGGTACTTTGGGCTGACATTCTACAATTTTGGCCATGCTTCTATTTATGGGAGTGGTTGATAATTCAACCAATGGTCCTTTCTTCATTAACGAATTTCTCTCCTTGGTATCCGAAGGAGGTTTATTATCCTCATCAAGGGAATTTTTAGGTTATTTGATATAATGACCCTCCCTTATAGTTTTCACATTCTTTCCTCTATTGATATCATGGCCAATACTTTCAACGCTTCACCCCCATAGTCAGTGATTGGAAACTCAAACAATAATACATTTACACTATCCACATGCCTTAGCATGGTAATCCTATTTTATGATTAATTACAAGTTGGGGGAAACAGGGGTGTTACAATTCCCTCACCCTTAAAGGAACACTGTCCTTGGTGTTCTTTCTCAAAAACACTCGTCATGCCTTTCTCATTCAACTGTTTCAGAAATTTTGATCCTTCTTCCTCGATCAGGTCCCTTTTCAGACCTTTAATCTTGGTCACCTGCTTTCAATAATTCTTAGACAACAAGCACGTTAATCATAGTGTTATGCGAAAACATTGCATAAAAAAAAATTCTAGGAAAATTTCATAATCTTAGCACAATAATTATCTGTGTAGTTTATGGATTTGTATCCACATGGTTGTTTTGTTATCCAGGCTCATTGTTTTTCCTTGACATATCCGTTCTGTGCATGATCCCAATTCAATAGTTTACAAGAACTATCATGGTTTCATCTTCCTTGTGGTCACTCACCCTCCAAGCCCAGGCCCAGGAATCCCCTTCTCTGTTATATAGTCCCTCAAGTGATCCAGCTTGGCTTGCCAAGGTTTTCTCACACACGAAGAAATACCCATCGTGTGCATGATCCTGATCAATAGTTTACAAGAACTATTAAGGTCTTCTCTTCCTTGCAGTCACTCACCCTCTAGGCCTAGGCTCAAGCATCCCCTTCTCTGCTACACAGTCCCTCGGGTGATCCATCTTGCCTTGCCAAGGTTTTCTCACACGGAAATAATTCCAGAGACTCTGTTGAGTCTTATAGTTGAGGCATCCCTCAGAATTTCTCTGTCGAGGCATCCCTCCGGCTTGTGTTACCTCAACACAATATATTTTAAGCGATCCTATCTTACCATAGGGTTCTCATGGCTCAACAATAGCCATTTATCATTCTTTTACAACTTGACATCCTTCCAGCTCAGCTAAAGTTAGGGACGAAGGTTACTCTCCTTCTCCCAACTCAAACATAGATAGGGATGAAGGTTACTCTCCTTCTCCCAAGTCAGTATTTATTTCATACGATAGGATTATACTCTTTCTCACTCGTATCATAGGCATATAGAAATTCACGAGGCATCATCATAAATTTTAAATTCAAAATTTTCTTGTAAATTTGTGACCCACAGATATCCAAATTCCACATTTTGTTTCCATATTTGTTTCGCACAGGAAATAGATTTATAATTATGGGACTTTCCTTCCCATAGTGGTTTGTCTCAACAGGCAATTGGTCTTCCTTATAGCTTACAACGTTTCCATATTCAAGACTCCTTTGCTTCCTACACTTTCAACTTCAATCAGCCAAACAAATTGTTAGTTTCCATGCACATACATTTTATTGCACCTTTATAACATCATCACAAACAATTTCAGAATTGTACATACTAACAATCAAATTCACTTTCTCAAAAATGAAATACCATTCCTTGCAGTTTGTCTCAGTAGACAATTGGTCTTCCTTATGGGCTTACAATACTGCCAAATCTTAGACCCATTTCCTCCTACAATTTCAACATTCCTCAGCCAAACAAATTGTTGGTTTTCATGCACGTTACCTTTTCAAAATCAATCATACTAAAAGTCCAATTCATTTTCATCTATTCAAGGATACCAAGAAAAAAGGATACATCATCCCTTACCTATGCATCATTTTAGCCTACCAAATTTTTCAGAATGTAATTCAGATATCAATTGACCTTAATGAATGTGCCAACGTTCATGGCCACACTCATACCCAATGAACCTTTGCATTGATTTTAAGTTTCCCACACTTTACGGCAAGTACTTTGTCATGGTGCGTTGGAGCTTAGAGAAGATTTTCACCATATGGCTTATTCATTCCCATTCATTGTTGTAGCATGACTATGCTTATGGCTACAGGATGATCACGATTCCAATTTAGTACATATGAAACTACAAGTTTCACATGAATGCCTTTAAACATTCCTCCTTCATTAATAACCAGGGTGCCAACACTCATGGCCACCCAAATTTGGTTTTCTCTAACACCTATAAAATGTAAGTAGAAATGTTGGAAGGTCCTCCTTCCTCAATGAAAATCCATTGTCTGTCCTTTATGAAAACATGCATTTCTTGGAAGCAATTCCATGCAACATGCTATCTATGAGCACTTTTGTTTCCAATCGTTCCTTGATTGGTCCATGTATTCATGACATATCAGTTCGTGAATTCTTCCTAGGATTACAATCAGTCTTTACTACTAGAGGTTCACACCTCCATCATTCAGGTTCTCCTTCCTGAATCATACCCTACTTGGGTATACAAGGCATACAACTTCCTTTCAACATCCCATACATAACATTAAGACCGTAAAATACTTCAGCATGAATTCTTACCCAATCCCTTCATACCTTGTGCCACATAGGAATGAACATTTTTATACCTGTTTTGGCTGTTAGCACCCCCTCTGATATTATTCCAACAATGGTGCTCCATGGGGACTTTTAAAGTCCCTTCAACAATATTTCAACAAGAACCTTCTCATAGTCATCCTCTGATTGAGGTTGTTCATTATTGGCAATTGTCTTTCTCAACGGTTCCAATCTATTTCTTTCTACACATGACATACATCATAACCACATTAGTCGTCATGTAAATTAAAAATGAAAGTACCATAGCATTGAAATTAATAAAACATGTTCAGACATGTCCTATCATATTTGTATGCACTTCATCATATTATCTTTAATGTTTTCATGAGTGCAACAGAATA
>SNQJ01S0111057.1:27546-37749 GCA_010110895.2 Picea sitchensis | reverse complement strand
CATTGTGTATCTTTGGATTTCAACAATCAGACCAGCTTATACATTGGTGATATTGGTCCATTTTCATTTGTTTTTATTTTTGTTCCTATGCTCATAGTTTCATTTAGTTTTTGTTTAATTCTTGTTAATAGCTTTGTTGTTTTGTTTCTAACCTTTTACCATACAGTTGTCATGACTAGCAGAGCCCAACTAGGCATGTAAGCACTCACTTTTTGCTCATCAAATGACGAAAAGAGTCCAAACAGTGATCATGAGATAAATTTTCATGCAAATAATAGTTGTGAAGGTAAGATTGTGTTCAGAGTTGGTGACATAGAACATCATGCAGTTAATATAAGGTCATCTTAATATGTGCACAATTCAAGCTTCAAAACGTCCTTAGATATTAATACTCCTGTTCAACCATAAACAACAATAAAAATCAGCGTCCTATAAAGATATTTTGATGGTAATGGTGTGAGATTGAAATATCAACTTTCAATGCTTTCACAAGTTGTGGGAATCATGCAATATTTGATGTGTAGGTTTTTGTCTTCAAAGGAAACATACTAAGTTTTATTTTTTACAGGAAACTAAGAGTAGTTCATGGCAGCCCCTTATTACTTAATGAACATTCAAATATTTTTAAGGTGTTTAAGTATTTTTTTGTAGAGATATAACCAACAGTATGGGTGTGAATTCATGGGCAACTACAACAACAAGTAAAAGTACAAAATAAATTGTGATTTCCAGCACTTTGATTTTTTTTATAAAACACAAACTAATTTCCTCATAAATGAAAATATATCATCTAGGTTTTTCTCATTTTTTTATGATCAAGTGCATTAGGGTCAAATCAACATGCTCACCAAAAATCAGCCCTATCCAAATTGGCATTTGCAAGAAATCGACCACCATCACCTACATCCATTTTTCTTATTTTTCAAAATCCGACAACTGGGTTTTTCCCAAATTTTGTGTGTTAGAGCATCATGATGAAATTAACATGCACACCAAAACTCACTCATACTCAGTTTGGAATTTTAGAGAACATGGATGATCAAATCTACTACAAGAAGCCTACTATAGGAAATCTTGATTTGGTAGCACATTTGTCTGTTTGCATACTAGCACAACCTTAAACAAAAATCCACCATGTGGATTTTGTGTGTAGACTTCATATGTTGATTTGGTACCTATTGAACCAGTTTGAAATTCAACAAGGAAGGTTCTAACTTATGGTCAAAATCAGAGTCAATCGCATTCTTGTAACAAACAATTTGAGATTTACTTCACAAATTTGGTTCAAGGATTGACATGTCTTGAAATGGTTAAGATTATGAGCAGGGAACAAGATATTTGGTCGATGCACAAATAATTGGATCATCATTATTGTTTATTCTTTGTTGCATCAAGGAGAATAATAAAAGGAAAGTGTTTCCACAAAAGAACTAACACTTGCAAAACTTGTGGTTGCCAAACAAGAAGCTCAACTACCACTCAAATATTTTTCGGAGACAGAAGACCTCATCACATAGTTCAGGAGAATCAAATGCAAGGTTGCATGAGAACATGCAACATCTTCAGTTGGGGGGGAATGTTGGGTCACCAAAATGTCATCTTTTTACCAACCTTTTCCTTGACTTTTAATCATTTTTTTGCTTGTATGTAACCTTGTATTAAGACCATTTTAATGTTTATATGTGGGATTATGTTCCATATTTTTCAATGCATTTATTTCAGTATTGTAAGTGATTTTATGATTAAATATTAGAAAAATAACATGTTTTCACTTATCCTTGAAAGTTGGGTGAGTTTGGTGTTGTTTACAGGTATATTCGGAGATTGCAACAATGCAAAATTTTACCACTTAGCCTCAAATTCGAATTTCCTCTTCAACCCTTAAAGATTTGATGAAGATTTGGGAGGATCACTCAAGTATATTGGATGGAGAAGAGTCATGGAAGATTTTTTATCAAATATTTTAGAGATATTTGTGGGACCAGTGTTAGAGATATTACTTGCTAATTATTAACAAATGGTTGTAACCACATGAGAGATATGTGGATCTGAATTTATTATTGTTTATCTTAGTTTGTGTATAAATAAGTGTCTTCTCCATTCCAGAGGAGGACTCTTGGATCATATGTTGATATTATGATGGAATAGAAAAAAACATTTTGATATTTCTCTTCATATAGTTTCTCATTCTCTAGTTCTATAAATAGTATGTTTTGATTTAGTTTATTTATGTTTATTTATGTTATAGATTAGTAGTATCATTTTGTTCTATGACAGCAAGGGCCCATGATAGGAGAACATAGTGTTGCTTAAAGTAGGATGTCATTTAATTCCATTTATTTATTTTCATAAGTATGATTTATTTTCATAAGTATGATTTATTTTCCCGCAAGCTGTGGTGTGTTTCCTAATTCACCAACAATGGAATGATGATCTTTGGAAAGGTTGAAATTATGATATTAGCAAAGAGATAACTTGGTGACAGCAAAATCCTAGTAGTAATATCAGTGCTCAAGTACATAATCCTCACCAAGAGTGGTTGAATTAGCTTTTAATTTCATACAAGTGTGTTTCATTTCCACGGTAAAATATATTTGTATTCATCTATTTTATATAGGCATTTTACATAGATCATACTGCAAATAATCTAATTATGCACATACTATGCTTGCATTTCATAAGTTTACGAAGTTCTGGATTGATAATTAAATGTAACGAGATTTAGACATATAAATTGCTTGACACTTCTCCAACACAATCAAATCAAATCTTGATTGTCATAGATCTCTGAAGGAGGTCAATGCCATTAGGTTGGTGTGTAGTGAAGAAGCGAAGGTAGTGTGGACACCACTAGCCCCCTTCACTCATTTAGTACAATGACAAGTTCCCCCCACTTGTGCTTGCAATTTCCAATACTAAAAGACCATAATAGCTTGACAATGATGGCTAGTACCATATATTTTTTAACCCTAAACCTATTATGAATCGTCGAGGGTCATACCCCAAAGACCATGATGATCTTCCTCCCAAACTTAGACTTCAAGGACCATGATGATCTTCCCCCCAAACCTAGGCTCCTTCCAACTACTATTGGATGGTATTGAACGTGTGTTTCTTTTGTATCATGGACCATTTATATATGCTCATTTTTATGTTATAAGATTCTCATGTTACTATTATTTTCCTAATGAGACAAATTTAGTCTAGACGGTGTTTTCCATTTACATTATTAGTGTGATTTTGGTCATAGTGGATCTTGTTGCGTCGAGAAGCGCTCTACAACCTAGTATGGAGGAGTTGTTGAGGTGTAAAGTTTTATGTGTTATGTTATAGTTATAATTATAATACTAAATTTGACTTATAATTATAATTATAATTAGTGTTATAGTGTTGTTGATGTTCAAATTGTTCAATATCCAAACAACAACCTCATGAGGATAAAAATACCCCTATGTTTTCAAAGAGGTGGTACTCCTCTGTTATTGCTTGAAATAAATTATGAAAATACAATCAAAACATAAAAGAATATTCACAAAGGAAAGTTCTTGAGGAAGGACTAAGAATCTTTTAAATACTGAAATAGAATATTTGTACAATATTATACAAAAATAGGGAAACCATCATATGAAAAGAAAACATTCCTCACATCCATCACAGTATGAATAAGATTTGGTCACATTCATAAAATAGAAAAATATAATTCCATTGTGTAGAGAACTCTAAAAGAGTATATCATTTAAATATGAAAGAGAATATGATAAGCACACTTCAAAAATCTCATACTCAAAAATTCAATGTCTAAGAAATCATTAAAGTTGCACCCTAAAATAGTTATCTAGGGAGTTCAAAAATAAAAGTTTGGTTTTACAATGAAATAAATTAAACGATAGTCTTCGTCCAAACGGACTGGGATGGGGCTCACATGGACCATTAAAAGATAGATCTAGATCTGGAAGAAGAAAAGGAAAACAATCAGATATCAGTTATGGGTTCTCAAAGAATGAAAAGACACAACTAGATTATTTATGAGCGAGAAGTATGAAAGATAAGAAATTATGAAAGGTGACCACTTTACTTATTGTGATGGAATTTCTCTCTTTATTTGCCTGCTGGTGTGTCTTTTATATTCCCCTTCGTTGGAACTACTTGACCAGTTACAACTACTTCAACTTGATCTGATTCAGTCATTTTAGTTAAGGATTTCTTTAACCAATTCTTGATGTATTCTCTCATTGGTGCCACACTTATTTCTTTCCTTAATTTAATATCAAATCATAAATTTTCCAGATAATTGAAGTCCATAAAAAATTTATGAAGGTGTTGACACTTGAGTCTGTTATGACCGAAACGACAACCTCGAGAGGATATGAATCCCCCTACATTTTTAAATAGGTGTTACTCCTCTTTGGCTAAAATATATATCTTGAATATCTTGGATTAGGAGAGTGATAGGAAGCAAACCCTAGATATTTATTGCTGGATATTATGAAATAAAATGGTTCTTCAATAAAATGAATACAATCTTTATGTGTGGAAAAAATTATTTTTACAATAAGAAAAGATTGAAGGAGGGCTTCAACATCATAATTAAATTGTGATCGGCATCACACACAATCTTCTTAATCATATATAAATGCATCCATATATTCTTCACAAGAAATGGGAGAGAATGTTTTGATCATCTCAAAGAATTTTAACAGAGTACTGCTATTAGTAGGAAAGAGAATTTGATAGGTCAACCTCAAATATCTCATACTTAAAACTAAAAGTTACAAGATTCAATTAAGATCAACCCCAAAACAATTATTTGTGGAGTTTATTCATGAGAAATGTTCTTCATTACAAAAGATTTGGTAGCCATGTATGTGGTTGCAAATACTTTGTGATCATACAAGAAAATTCTGTAGAAGAATACAAGAAGAACACTCAACAACTGAACCTTGTGCCCAACTCATAGATTAAAGCATAAAGCTATGAGAAATGGTGTAGAAGAAGAGAAAGAGTGGAGAAGATGGAGATCTCTCTTCGTTGATCAAAATCTTGGTTGTACACTCATGTTTGTACCTTCTTTTTCCTCTGATATTATGCCCTACCCCTCTGAAAATTATGATTCTTGGAACCATTGATGAAGCCTCTCTTCTCTTTTTAATATGAGATTTTCTAACTACTTGAGTAATTAGGGTTTCTTCTTTATTGAATTTTCCGTACAAGTTTCTTCCTTCAACATTCCCTTTATTTAATGCCTCATTAATGAACTCACATCATTAATATACACATATTGAAAATGGGTCATTTTCCCTTTTTTAATAAAAGTTTTTAAATAACTTTTATTTTCACAATTTAATTAATTTCCCATTAAAAATAAAAGGACTATTTTTTACTTTTCTGGGAATGATAATCAAATTTTTAGCCATGGAAATCACTTATGATTTTATCTTAATTGTCTTATCTTTTCAACGATATAAATGTTGTGCAAATCCATCGCTTGGGTCTCAATATATGAGCTCATGAAGCTCAATTGTCACGCATGCCCATTAAACATGAAGTTGAATGATATTTTAATTTATAGGAAAAATGTATCACCTTTCATAAATTTCAACCTATACCATAATATTCTACAACAAAATACCTTTCCAACGGTATAATTTTTGTGTGATTCTGACACCCGGATCTCAAGTTATGGCCTCTGCAAGATTAACACTCAGCCATCGTCGATCAAAATTGATGGGAAAATGTGGGCCCTTGATCTTGGATTCGTCCTCCTATAGGAAATTTCAACTTGTCTTCATGACTATATCCCACATGAATGGGAATAGGAGAGTCTTAGTGGAATATAATGTTAAGTGTAACATTTACTTGATAAGAAACAAAGAAGAGAGGAGATTATGGAGTTTGGAGGATTAGACCCTTGCAAAATTGTTGAATATAATAATAACTTTGCATGCCAAGTCAATCACCAATATACCCAGTTAGGAATGATGAGTCACCCAACCAAATGTTTCCAAATTTTATCATTTGGTAGGCCAACAATCTACCAATAAGAATCTGCCATGTGTCATCCAATAAAATCATGCCATGTGTCACTCCTTGTATGCTACAAGGTGTCTCCCTATGATAGGTCAAAAATATGTCATTTGTATCCAATAAGAATGTTCCATGTGTCACTCTCATACAATTCCATGTGGCAATTCCACACTGCCAAGTGTAATCATTTCATATCTTAAATAAGTCTCCATGTAACCCAAGGGAAGTTTGACACATGGAAAAAGGTTAAAGGTGAGTAATAAAAATAATATATATAATTTAAAGTGAGTACATAAAAATAATAAGAATGTTCCATGTGTCACTCTCATACACTGCGATGTGGCACCATTCCACACTTCCAAGTATAATCATTTCATAGCTTAAATAAGTATCCATGTGATCCAAGGGAAGTTTGACACATGGAAAAAGGTTACAGGTGAGTAATAAAAATAATATATAAAATTTAAAGTGAGTACATAAAATAATAGTAAAAAGGTTTAATGGAAAGGGAATAAGTGTGCGAGGGACGAGAGTATAGGAAAAGGGGGGAAGGGTAGTGTAGGGGGGAGGGTATAAATGTAGGTGGCAGATATGAGGGAGGTGATGTAGGGTGAGGTGACGGGGGGAGAAATGAGGGGAGAGGGGATGGGTGAGCGAGTTGGGAATTGAGGGGGAGGGAGTGAGTTGAGTTATGGCGAGTCTGACCAACTTCCATAAATCAAAAAATGATGAATTATGGGAATGTGAGGGATGAGGTGTGAGGAAATGAAGAGAAGGAATAAGGTAGAGTATCGCGGGTTGAGGAGTGAGGGAAGAGAGGGATGTGAGGTGGAGGGGTGAATGATTCTGAGTGTTTGAAAGGACTTAAAAAAAAAATTCTAAGTATGGAGAGGTGAGTAGGTGAGTGGGTTGGCAGATACTTTATTTTTAAATTTTTATAAGTGTGGGATAATAAAAAAAAATCTAAGTGTGGGATAATGAGAGTACAGAGTGAGAGGAATGGAGGAGAAAAAGTGATGTGAGAAAAGTGGCGAGTTATGGTGGGTGTCTACGAGAAATAGATTTTTATGGGTTTTGAACCCGACGTAAATTAAGCAGATCATGGGTTGTGTGCCCAAGAAAATGTGGATATATTTATAAACAATTAGCCTTATTCCACATAAAAAGGCGCCCTTTTCCGCTTAAAATTTAAAACTGGATATCTTAATCATACAAACTCGGATTTTCGATCCAAAAAATGTGTGGCAAATATTACACTGAGGGCTACACAACGAACTTATAATAGTTCAAAAAATTTCAACTTCCTTCCGATGTCAGTTTTTTTTATTAATCCAAGAGAGGGAAAATATGGTTGACCAATTTTGGTCAACAAATGGCTCCAACTATGGGACAGTGACCCCCTGTGGGTTGTTGAGAACACAAAAATCTCAAGACCGGTCACCTTCTCCATTGGGCTATGGATTCATCTTCAAATATCACCATCCACTTAGACTACTTTATTGCGCAAAAATTTGACTAAAGAAATAAATTATGTACAAAAAATATACAATATCTACCTACCCTGCCTTACTTGGAAGAAAAGGGGCACCTTAGGTGTAGGTAAATTTGACTACTTTATTGCACCTTAGGGGCACCTTAGTCATCTTCAAATATCACCATCCACTTAGACTGCTTTATTGCGCAAAAAATTGACTGAAGAAATAAACTATGTACAAAAAATATACAATATCTACCTACCCTACCTTACTTGAAAGAAAAGGGGCATCTTAGGTGTAGGTAAATTTCCACTGGAGCCATTCAAGCATTGACTTTATCTTTGGAATAAACTCCAAAATTCTGAGATATGTTGGGACTTGTACCAATGACTCAAGGGCACTCTCAATATGTACTAGAGAAAAATTAGACCAAGTATGGTGAAACTGTGATTGCTTTGTTTGGTCAACAATGCTCTGGAACCATAATTCAATAAAATCAATTCTTGGTTGCTCAAGAATAGTATTGTCTTTGATTGGCTAAGGAGTTTTCAACATAAGAATGCATTCATATTTATCCTTATCTCCAACCATTTCCAAGGTTCTTGATTCATCAACAATGTCTTGAAAAGACTCTTCCTCCTTGTAAAGGCAATCTTGCTCATCATTCTTCTCAAGACTCATTTATTTCATCAATTATTTTTGTTGCAAGTGCTCTCGTGATTTTTCATCATTTATTGCAAGGCTGAAATCTTCTTGTGTATTTGGTGGAGGCTCCTCAATTTCATTATCAAATTTGTTGCTTGAAAGATATTCATATGGAGTATATGAGAGGATGAATTCTTTCTCTTGCGAATCAAAATTCTTACTTTCATTTTATCGTGTCCATATGGGAGAGGGTGAGTGGGAAAAAAAATAATCATTTTATAGATTAAATTTTTTTATTATCCCACACTTCGAAAAATTTAAAAAAAAAAAGTATCTGCCAACCCACTCACCCCCTTCACCTCTCCATACTTAGAAACTTTTTTTTAATTCCTTTCGGACTATCAGACTCACTCACCCCTCCCCCTCACATCCCTCTACTCCTTCACTCCTCAACCCGAGTGTTAGAGAAAGATTTGCCTCACCCTATGAAATCTTGCAGAGAGGGCCTTATTCCATTTCCCTATGCAGACTTACTTTCCCTATTCATAGAATCTAGAGACAAAAATACAAGTTTCCACTTGTACACATCTTGCACCATATACAGCAAGCATATACGCACGTTGCTCCACTACAGCCCGCGTACATCGGGATTTATACCAGAAAATCAAAATTAAATGTCGGGTTTCCATGTCATGATAGGAGATCTCTGATCCTTGGCCTTCCATATACTGGAAATGTTCTGACTCGAACCTTCAGTTGCATTTTGAAGGCTATAAAGAGGCCAATTCTAAACCATGGAAAGGAGAAGGAATTCAACTTTGAGAGAAAAGTTACTCTGGAGAAATTATTTACTTCATATTGATTTTGCATCCCTTTGTCCTTTAAGTTTGAACACAGTGTTCAGCCCCCAATCTCTTCCCTTATTGATGAAGAACCCCATTATCTCCCTTATATGAGCTTGCCTTTGGTGGAGGATTGAAGTGGTGGAGGCCCAGCTGGAAGGAACTTGGTTTCTCTGTTCTGAACCATGTCGACATGGAAGTCTGTAATATTTCACTTTTGTTGATCATTTATTAATAGAAATACTCCTTTCTCGTCCAATTGATATCTTGCAAATATATGAGTTATTATCCATGGGCATATTTGTTATGTATATTGATGGATTATGCTATCTATTGTGCTAACCCTTTTATATTACCACCATATGTTTTTTTTTGTTTGTTTGTTGAGAACTTGTTGCAGGTATATATAACTTTGGGTCAAAGTGCTCAACGATGGACATCATCAAACATCTGGACAAGGTAGACCTCTTTCTTATCTTGCTTGCACATTGGTTTATATAGCCTGTTGTTGGGATAGAGTTGATTTCTACAGTCATTTATGTATGTTGTGGTTCACCCTAGCCATAGATATGTTGGATTACTGAGAAGGGGGGTGAATCAGTAATAGTGTAATTATAATCTTTTTTCTTCAAATGTTCTATCAATGTAGAATTATTATCCAATAATGAGCAGTGAGAAATAAACAATCACACACATACACAATACACCAGTGTTTTATGTGGAAACCCAAATCGGGAGAAAACCACGGAATGTTTTTTCTTATATGTCTTGAAGAATTACATTCATTGGAAGCACCAACTTCCTTTGTTTTCCAGTTGACTCTAGAAGGAGGCTCCAACCCCCTAGTTTCTCAGGCTACAGCCTGAGGGAAGCTCCAACTCCCCAATTCTCTGGCTACAACCAGAAGGAGGCTAGAACCCCCAACGTTCTCAAGCTACAACCGGAAGGTGGCTACAACCACCTGTCCTTGCCCCGTCCTGCCACCCTGAAGTAGAAGTAGAATGATAGAACCATTGTCACACCATCACTGTGAGATATACCGTTGTAAACCTGTACCAATAAATCTGAACCATGCATCAACCTGTACCTCAACCTGTAATCAACCTGTACCATAAACAAGTGCATCAACCATGCACCAACCTGTAATCAACCTATACCATAAAAAAGTGCATCCAACCATGTACCAAGTATGTACCAATCATGTGTCAACTACTCAT
>SNQJ01S0111057.1:4305-27536 GCA_010110895.2 Picea sitchensis | reverse complement strand
ATAACTCTCTAACCGTGAGGAATTATGTGACGTTCCACATACCACCGGAAATGAAATGACAAGCACTATCCATCTAGGATATTTTCCCTGAAAAAATCACTTTCCTTCATCTCATTATTCCACAATTAAACATGGGTTCTCTTACTCCACAAAGAGTCTTCCCGTGAGAGCTTTCACCAGAAGAGGACCACTTTGGAGTTCATGCATATTTACTTATTATCAACCATGAAAAAACAATAATGAGTCATATTTACATCAAACAATATTGGGTCCATTACTCAAGCCTTTGTGCTACGGGGATTTCTTCAAGGGTTGACATCAATGAAAACCAACCTTAATCAACAAGAGATATTTTCCTCGTAACAGAATTGGCGACTGTACTGAAGAATGAATTTTCTTTCTTAGGGTTTGAAGTACTTTTCTCCTTCGATTTCTCTTATTTCTATTGTGATTCTTATCGTATCATTTCTTGACAGCTCATGTTCACTCTAGGTCTAAGTTTTCAGCCTTTCTCCCTTGCTTGGCCTTGTTTCAAAGCATATACGCGCCTTTTTCCTTGACAGTCGCGTATACATGCAGGTTGTCTCATTGCAAGCTGCGTATATACGCTTTTTTTTCCTAAACAATCACATACACCTATTTTCCTTGCTTGTTTTCTTGGTCTGGTGTTTGTTGGGTGGGATTTAAAGCTTGTTGAGCCTTCTTGGGTCTCTGTAGTGCGTGTTAAGTGCTTGTGGGATGACAGGAAACCCTCTTTTGGTTGAATTTCTGGGTGAAGTCATTCTCTTCATATTTTCATTTTTATTGTCCTTGTACATTCGGATGGGTTTTTTGTTGCTTGATATCCTGCTTGAGTTATCTCTTTTTTATACATAGTAGGGCTATATATCAAGTTACTTTTCAGTCCATGCATTTTCAGTTTTGATATATTGAAAATACAAAAAAAATAAGCATTTTGCATTGCTTGGCATTTTTTGTGTTTTGAGTTTTTATCATTAGTTTAGTGAATATAGTGAAAGATTGCATTTTTTCTTTTGAATTGCAGAGTTGAATTTGAAAATTGCATCGTTTTTAGAAGCATATCATTCATTGAAAGTTGAAGTTAGGACTTTGCATTATTTTCATATTTTCTTTTATTGCAGAGTCATAACACCATGAGTTTAACTACCATACCTTTTTGAGTAATCACAGCCATAAAATCAACGCTATAATTTAAAATTTATTAGTCACAATTTTATTTTCTAGGGTGCACAAACTAGCCTAGGATTTAGTGCCTTGGAATAGGATTTTGTGAGTAAACTTCTCCAAGGCAATTAAATCAACATATGTGTCTGAGTCAGGGAGTGGAGAAATCCATTGTATAATTGGTAAGATCAGGAGGCTTCGCTCACACTGGAGTTAACCACGAGGTCGCGCGAAGTTGGTTGAAGTGATATTCCTCTTGATACCTTCCTAGTGTCAGAGATATTTTTGGGGATCTATTCATATCTGGGGATCTTTTTAATTCCTTTACCTCCGTGAGAGGCAGTGATTTCAAGGTTTCAATCTTTGCTACCCTACCCATATGGTGGACCTGACTTACGACTGCTCGCTTGTGCATCGATGATACAGTGGTTTATTAGTTTCTTGACTTAGGTGTCTCATAGGTTACTTGCATGAGTTATTATGTAGGTACCCTGGGTCAGATAAGGGTCGGATAGCACACAACCTTTATCGAGGATTACCTCTCTTGGGGGATCTGACCCACTGGTTGTTAAGCCCATGAGGGCCCTTATAACTAATTTTGTTACCTCCGATCTTTAGCGGGGAGTCTCAGTCCCCTCTTGGGCGAGACATACCTTCTTTAGAGAGGGAGGCCACTTAGCCACTTTACCCTGTTTGTATGCATATTGGTCATTTGAATTTTGGTGTTCTCTTTGATTATTAGTTGACCTTAGGGCTCTATACTGAGTTGTTGTTATCATGGATAGTGGAGTCCCTGTTTCTCCCTCTTTTACCGCTACCCACCCCATGATGCCCTCTCATTTCATGGGGACGAATCCTCCCACTTTTCATAACGGTATGAATAATTATCATACTCAGTCATTGCCTTGGGTCTCTAATCATTTTTCTCATGGTATGCCATACATCTCTTCGCACTTGCCATCCTCTGTCTTGCCTCCTTATGTGAATCCATTTTTTGGGTCTGGGGGCATGATGCCTCATTATTATCCCTCTCTATTTGGTGGGAGTCATATCCCTCAAACACCTCTTACAGTAGGAGGTTGGAATATTCCTTCCTACAAATCCACTTTGCAAGAAGCAAGTGCCCAAATAGGTAATCATTCTACTTATTACACTCCATCCACTTATCCTTCTTCTACTATGTCGGTTCCTACGAACACTTTTCCCATGGTGGACCTCCATATGTCCCCTGGTGTTTCATCCGGGGAAGTTATTTTTATAGTATGGGAAACCCACTTCACGAATTTCCTTCTTCTGGGAGAAACATGTATCCTCACTCGAATAATCATTATCATGCTTTTGTCTCTTCACATACATCTACTTCATTGTCGATGCCCTTACAACCCTTTGTGAATCAGTATGGAGGAGGATACTATCCTACCGGACAGGGACAGGGTGTAAACCATAATCCTTCCTGGCCTGCAACTTCTCAAAACCAATCTTTCCTTGGACCTTGGTATCAAATGCCACAACCCACCGCCACCACAAGTCCAGTCATTGTAGGTCGTACTGGCATTATATCACCAACCTATGCAAGTCATGTTGGAGATTGGTCGATGACCTCTACAAGTCATGTTGAAGACCAGCAACCAATCGTTGCAAGTCATGTTGGGGGCACAAGTCTCATCACTGCTAGTCACACTCCGCATACATCACCAACCTCTTCTAGTCATGTTGGATATTTATCACCAGCCACTGCAAGTCATGTTGGGGGCATTCATATGATTGAGAAGCCTAGATGTTTCAGACGTAAGGCCATATTCCTTTGTGTCCTACTACTGTCAAGATATCAGAAGCATGGTTCTCACTTGAGGTCCCTTCAAGTTCTGATTCGTCTGTCATTTGCCCACACTCCGTTCCTTCTTTGGTTGATACAGTAGTCAAGTCGATGCAATCTCCGGCTGACACCCATCTTCCTTTAGGGGTTGATGAATCCATTGACCTTGGTGTCTCACATCCCATTCAACAAGTGGTAATGTTGATGCAATATTCGACCAACACCTCTCCTATGTTCAGGAGTGATGCGTCTCTTGACCTTGTTGTCTCATATCTCGTTCAACCAGTGGTCGTGTCGATGCAATCTTCGACCGAAACATCTCCTATGTTCGAGGGTGATGTGTCTCTTGACCTTGTTGTCTTGCATCATGTTCAACCAATGGTCGTTTCGATGCATTCTTCAACCGACACCTCTACTATTTTGGGGGGGTGATGTGTCTCTTAACCATGTTGTCTCTCATCTTATTCAACAAGTGGTCGTTTTGATGCAATCTTCGACCGACATCACTCCTATTTTTGGGGGTGATGCATCTCTTGACCTTGTTTTCTTGCATCTTATTCAACCAATGGCTGAATAAGTGGTCGTTTCGATGCAATCTTCGGCTAACCCCACTCTTCTCTTGGAGAGTGACAAGTCTAAGGTAGTGGTCGCGTCGATGCAATTTTCGTTCAATCCCACTTTTTTGGTTCTAGTTCTATACCTTCTATGCCATGTCCTTAGCATTTCCAGTGTTATACCTTCTGCACAAGGGATCATTGCACTCTCTTCGAGTATGCTTTCGCCAAGTCCTAGGGTGTTGTTGATGGGTGTGAAATCCCTTGATTCAACAGTAGGAACCAAACCCGTCACCGATGCCCAATTAGACTCTGCAGCATTTAAAGATGGAATGGTTGTCCAAATCTTGCAATCCAGCCAAATTATCGATGGGCTTTGTGTTTTCTTATGAAGGCTCTTTCTTTAGTTAGGATTATTTTCTTCTGTATTTTATCTTGGGTGGGACTGGTATGAGAGATGAAAGACAATATAAACCAACTTGACAGAAAACAGGTTTAAGTTTTAACTACTGGGGAAGAGGTTGAGCTTGGGATAACCCTCTGCTCAAACATGCAGACAATGATTCCATACCACAAGCCTAGTACTAATACATCAACCATGTGAGCATCCAATTACTGTTTGAGAAACTAATTATCAGAAAGAAAGCACATATGTAATAAGATAATGGCAAGAAAAATAATTCATCTACAATAACCATTCATCGCATAATAACACAACGATTCATTTTCATCCTTAAAGCCAAGAACATTAAAACATTGCACCAGATAACTTGACAACAGAATTAATTGCTCTTACTCATTACTGCATTCTTCATGAATCAGGATAGGAAGTAGTTCTTCTCCCAGTCCAATCACATGCATTTGATGAAAATAGTTTGTCTTTGGTCTAGAAGGACTTATCAATTCATAGTAGCTTCAAAATAATTCTTAACAACCAGAAAGAAAGAGTTCTTACAACAACCATCGACCTCTCACTAATTGGTCAATGTATTTATTTATAATATAAATTTTAACTGAAATTAAAGGCTAAGTGCAGTTTAAGAAAAACAAAATTTCCCACGTGGTGTCATCTTCTGACAATTTCTTTAATAGTCAACTCGAGATATCTCTTGAAAAGGGTGAGTTCTCTCGTATTCAAACCAACTAACAAACAGTTCATCACAAGTGTGGGCCTATGGAAATTGGTGTTGTTCCATCGAAGTTGCATATATTCCCCTGATGTCCACTGCACTTGCTCGGTACTTTGCGAGACTAGATTCTAATTGTTGTATCATAGTTGGGGCTGTGATCAGATGTTCTTCAAATCGTATCACTTGCCTTGGTCTTGCATTGGTCATCTTTGCGAGTTATTCGGTCCATAGTGAATCTTGTTTAGTGTGCGGCTTCACTATGTTGCTCAGGTCAACGAAGTTGTCAGGGGTGCCGAACTCGGAGAGTCTGATATCTTTCATCACTTTATTAATTTTCTCCCAGTGCTTCTTGCATCTGATCCACTACTCTTGGATTTCTCGGTGTGGGTCCCAAGACATCTTAGCCCAGTACTCGACTGACATCGTCATATGATTAAGACTACTTTTTCCAACCATTCAGATGCCATGTTCTTCTTTGTTTTGGCCCTACTGGACTGCCTCAATGTACTCGAGTATTTCTACTACTCGTTGTGCCCTTTCGTACCATTTCTCCATATCCTTGCATGTCGCGAGTGCCATGAGAGTGTTCTCCTGGAACTCAGTTATTTTCGCAGTTAATAGGTGTCGTTATTTCTTGAATTGATTGTGAACTTCTTCGAACTCACCTTTTAGGTACATGGTAGTCTGTGTGGTGCCTTTATAGTATTCGACCAGGTGACGCAAGTGTTCGAGCTCCATTAGGGCAATGGCTAGTTCCTTTTCATCTCTCTTCGCTCTATTCAGGGTGGCTTCCGAGAGTGCCTTTCCCACGCAGAGAATTTCATACGTTTGGGCGTCTGTTGTGTTGATCAAGTTCTCCTCTGTAGTAACCAAGATGGAGTGATCCAATGTGATCCTTATTCTTTTTGTCATCCTTTGCAAGATGGCCTTTCTCTTTTGATCGTAGGACATGGCATAGATATCTTCTACCTCGTCTACCAGCTCTAGTATCTGTCGATCACACCACATGAGTGTGTTTCCCAGGTTGTCGGTGGTGTATACTCGTTCAAGATTGGGCTCCT
Organism: Picea sitchensis; assembly: GCA_010110895.2. NCBI lineage: Eukaryota > Viridiplantae > Streptophyta > Pinopsida > Pinales > Pinaceae > Picea > Picea sitchensis. The sequence goes on along the minus strand of SNQJ01S0111057.1, from coordinate 21,790 downwards.
GAACTTCCTCGTTGTGCCTCGTTGGCCCGGCCTCTACTTGACGCTCGTCAGGAATTTGAGTATTGGGCAGAATAAATATGTTGCGTACATCCTCGTCACTTACTTGTTTGTTGGCCGCAGAACTATTGATTTCCTTTTGCGGGGATTCTTTCTTCAGCTCCTTCGGTTCGGGCTTGTCCTTCAGAGTTTCCTTGGTATCCGATGTATTGGGTCTCTCTGTTTCGAGGCCACTTTTGGATTTTGTTTCCTTTTGCGGGACCTCTTTTGTTTGAACTTCGGGCTCCGGGAAAGAATTCTTATCAGAACCTTTTTCCTCTCGGACATGGACAGGGGTCTTGTGAGATGAATCCAGGATCTCATCATCATTGTATAAATTTATAAGCTTTCTCAGAGGGTTAGGCGCACGTGTTCTAAACAAAACCTTGACTATATCTTGTTGAGTCATCCCGCCTCCCAACAGCCTTGCCAGTGATGCAGTGGATTCTGATCCATCCGACCCATTGATGTTACCAAGGTTTGTGAAATCGGGGTTGCCTGACTCTGTATGGCCTCCTTCTCGGATATCAGTTGGAACCCTAGGTGTTATGATGAGGTATGGTTTATCTTGCATCCGCTTCATTAGCAGTTGGGCCTGTTGCCACAGAAGTCCCCCTGTCCCCTGTTCAACTTGAACCTTGGGGGAATCCCCGATTAGTAATGGAGATTCCTGATAAACTTTTGCGGGTCCAATGGCTTCTTGTGGGTCACCCACCACTTCGCCTGACTCTAATGTTATTGTCCCTTCTCGGGTCCCAAGAATTGCTTGCTCCAAGGTCATCACTTGCTCTTCCCAACTCATGACCCTGAACCGTGTTGTTCCAGGGTCAGCCATCCTTTCTGCCACCTCATTCCAGTCTTGAGCATTTTCGGTGAAAATTTCATCTTCGAACCGGTCATGGGCATCAGGCCAATAGGATGAAACCTATGGTGCGTGTTTTAGGACCAGACCTTTGGTATCGTGTTTGTGAAAATGACCAGTTTGGAACCAGAATTCCAGTTGACTTAGCCCTTCTTGCTTAGCATGCGCAGTGTCTTTGACCATGTAGAAGCCAATATGAAACCCATAAGGTATGAAGGCCCACTTCTTGTCTTTTACTAAAGTGGCGTTATAACCTTGCATAATGGTCTGATAGAAAATTTCCCCTAACACTAGCCGATCGAGGACATATACAGGTAGAAAATAGGGTGCCCCTGTGGCACCGAAAACCATGATATAGGTTTCGCACTCATCTAGATACCAGTGACCTACTTTTGATATAACCTTTTTTGCTTCATCTGACTGCCTTACGTACTCTTTTTTGAACAACAAAAAATAAATGCGTGCAATAAACTAGTCACAGATGAGAGAATAGGATTTATTGAACCTATTTTCCCATAGAATGTTGAAGTATACATGGATCGGGAGCTCAGAGGAGTGCCAGTTTAGGTTCATTCCAGAGAAAACGTTCCTGGCGCAGATGACGTCCAGTAGATACGATTCCATATAGAAGGAGAGGGTTTCTCCCTCTTTCGGCGTCTAGACTTGTCATATGCAAGTGCTCAGCTGTTTGGAGATGATGGCACCCCAATTGAAGCTCGTGCCTAAAATGGCTACCGTATAAGCTAGAGGCATCCAAGCCTCTTAAAATCGGGAGAAATCTTTCTCCCCGTGTAACCTACAAAGAAGAGCCATCAGGTATATGTATGGTTCCCTTAGATTGGTCGTCAAATACAAGTCGGAAATATGTATGTATATGTATGTATATGTATGGTTCCCTCCACCATGACACGATGATTTTTCTAGTGTCATGTGCTACATAGAAACTTACAACAAAATCAGTGCTCAACTTCTCCTTTGACTTCTTGAGCTTCTAGTAACTCTGAACCTCTGATGGTAAGAAAACCCCGACACACTCTCCCTTATCGTCATTAATCAAACATTTTTGTGCATCAGTGTGGTCAATGAGCCACTTTAGGAGCTCAATGCAAGGAAACACTGGAGTCCAGCTTGCCACCATGTGAAGATACGCCCTACGGATATTTGAAAGGACATCATCGTCAAGTCTTCTTGTATCAGGATTGTTGTGCGGGGTATACTCGAGGGGTTCTTCCTTCTTTATTTTCTTAAACAATTCTTCCCAGCGAGGGAATGCTGCTTTGGTCCCAGTGTTCTCTTCTGTGTCTATGAAGGTCGGGGGTTGGACGAAGACCTTCTTGGTGGCCGTCTTAATGACGGGCACCGTTTTTGGAGCGAATTCTAATTTCCTTGCAATTGCATGGGAGGATCCCTCTCCCGTTTCTGGTTCTTGCAGCTTCGACACTCTTGGGGATTTCTTGGTGGTGGGTTTCTTCGGAGGCATTGTTCTTGCAATTTAAACGGTCTTTTAAATATGCGTACAGAGTAGTGTTGAGATGAAACAGATGAAATGAAGCCGTAAAAACACCATATAGCGATACATACTTGTAATGCTCGCTATAATTGTTGCTTAATACTTACTGACCCTTGTGAGCCTTCTTTGGATTGTTAGCCTTGATCTTCTATGTGTTTTGAGCTCCTTGTCGCACAGAATAGGATCATACAAAATGAATTAAGAGAATATAACAAGGAAGATCATATCAGTCGTATCAATCAGTTAATACAACTAATGAATGCAATTCAAAACAAAATGCCTCCAGATCTCTGCAAATAAATTTTAACTAGTTGATGGCGGAGGCGCGGAGGGAGATGCATTGTATCAGCAAGATTAAATGGTCCCCTTTGTTTTGCGCATGGAAATGCAGCTAATGCACTATCCATGAATTAACTAACATTTTAAATGTGTCGTACCTAACCTATCTAAGTGCTAAAACATCCCATCACATCGCATCTCTCTGGTGTACAGATTGGAATCAGCTACTATCCTTGCGTATATTTCCATTGATACACTTCTGACAAACACTCCCGACACCGGTGGTGTCAGGGATCGATGACCGCAGAAAGTTTAATTGCGTATCTTCTTGGTGGGTTATCGTTTTCATGATTGTCTGACACCGAAAACGTTTCGGGGGTCGCTGATCAGCGATATTATTTCTTTACTCGCGCGACGCTTACCTTTTTTGTTTTTCTGTCATAGCCAAATGGATCGGTCTTCGGCGATATATTTAGTGGAGCTTACGTGGGGAAGAGAAAAACCTCCTTCTTTCGATGCCTATGAAAATTGGCACTCGACTATTTTGAACTTCTCAAGCGGTTTTCGTCACTTTTAATCTTTCCCGATGCTGAATTTCCTGAGCGTGTTGGAGAGAACTTTAGTCTGTCAGTTTCTTAAGTATTTGTCAAGTCCCTTTTTCAAATTTAATATGATTCCTTATATTTTCAAGCAAACTTTAAACAATTCAAACATGAAATCATAAAATATAAGCAAAAGCAGCAGTTTCATACTAAAGTGGAAACGGTCAGCGCAAAAGATCAAGTGGTACCCAAAAAGTAGAAATGGGCATAGAATTTTTAGGGTGTGTTGAGTGCTCAACAAATGGTGATTCACTGGGCGAAAGCATAATCTTTGTTCCTTCCCTGAGGCCCGACTGATACGGAAGTTGATGGAGAATCTTAACTAGTCTTAAATTGGAACCTCTTAACCTTTGCATTTGAAGTTCTTTGGGTGATGCTTCCTGGTCTTCTCATGGGGTTTTAACATTTTTTCTCCTTCATTTCCTTTGACCCTGACTCATGCCCCCTTCTTACAAAGTTTATCAAATTATTCATCGACATGAGGCCTTTAATTACCTCTACTCTCCTGCTTCGGTGTCGCTCCGCTGCCAGCTAGCTTTCATAGCCCTGGCAGAGTCACCCTGAAATCATAGACCTTGCTTCACTGCCAACGAGAATCCATAGCGCCAATGGAGATATCTGCATACCCTCTCTTACTATTCACTATTTTTATAATATCAATTTTATCTCAGCATGATGCCCTGAGTGAGTGAGAGTGGAGGATGTCTATTTATTTGAAAAGTGAGATAGTTAAGGTGGATCCTTCATTAGCTCTGTCTTCCAGGTTCATGTATTCCTTTCCAGCTTTCCTTCATTCCCTTAAGGTTTCACCGAAACACAAGGTAGACCCTTCTGGCATTTCTCTGAATTTGTTCATTTGCTCAGGTTAGACAGAGGATTCCTCAAAGTAACCGCAGGTTTTCCAGTACTTCTTGTGTTTGTACGTGAGCAATGAGTTAGAAATAGACTTCGCTATGTTGCATGATTTTAAGGCCAACCATCGTCTTTCCAGACACCTTAAAAAGTACAGAAAACCAGAGAGAAAAGAAAAAACAAAGAAGTATTTCGCAACCATGAAGATACTCAACATGAAAAACACATAAAAGCAATTATTTATTTTTTTATTTATTGGAAGTATTGTTTTAGAGCTTGGCCATTTACTAGGAGGGCATCAGGTTCCCCCCTCAGATTGTGCAACCGATAAGCTCCTGCCCCAATATTCTCAGCCACCTGAAAAGGTCCAAGACATAAATTTTGAAACTTAGAATGCTTCCCTTTTGGTTCATTTTCCCTGTCCCACATCAAGACTAATCTCCTACTTCAAAGTTCTTTTCTTTAGCCTTATGCTTATCAAACCACATTTTCACTATCTGTTGGTGGGCTAGGAACTTTGACTTAGCCTTTTCTCTCTCTTCTTCCAGCATGAGCAGAGTGTTGATTCTTTGTTGTATGGCCGACGAAGGTTCCTCGTTGGAATCTTGGGCTAGTTGAAGACATGGAAGATAGAGAACATTTGGGAGGATGGCTTCTTTCCCGTAGACCAAAAAGTATGGGGAGTTCCCTATAGCTTCTTTGGGTGTGACTCTATCATCCCATAGATCATTATGGAGTAGATTATGCCAATTTCTTTGGTTATATGCAATCGTCTTCTTTAATATTATCACTAGGTTCTTATTAGTTGATTTTGCCACACTGTTTCCCTAGGGGTAATAATTTGCAGAGTAATTAATCATGATTCCTTTTTCTAGAGAAAACTTCGTTAATAGAGTGGAAGAAAAATAAGCTACATTATCAAATACCAAAATAGAAGGGACACCAAACATCATGATCAGATGTTGTTCTATGAATTGGAACATTACTGTCTCATTTACATGAGTCAGAGGAATGGCCTCTGCCCATTTTGTGAAATAGTCAGTGGCAGTAAGAATGTACTTGTGCAGTTTTGAGGAGCTAGGTGTAATTTCTCCTATGATATCCAACCCCCATTGCTCAAAAGGCCTAGAAACAGTCACAGGTTGGAGCGGGATTGTTGCTCTCTTCTCCTTTCCAGTGCTTATTTGACAAGTCTTACAGTTTCTAGCGTAAGTATGCGTGCCTTTGAACAAGGTGGGCCAATAATAGTCGGCTCTCAGAATCTTATGAGCGGTGGTGTTTCCGGAGAAATGTCCCCTGACAAGGCCATCATGGAGCTCTTTTAGCACTTTGTCTACGTCTTCACCTTTGAAACATCTTAATAGTACCCCGTCATAATCGATCCGGAAGAGTACCGAATTTATAAGGCGATATTGTGCAAATTTTAACCTAAGAGCTCTCATTTCCCTAAGGTGGAGGTTTTCGGGACAAGTCCTGTGATGTAGAATATAATTTAAATCTTTATACCAAGACTCTTGTCCTAGGGAGATGTATGATACTTCACCACACCATAGTTCCATTTCTTTCTCCCATACGGAAACTTCATTTACCTGGTCCTGGGCTTCGGCTGCAATCTTGCATAACCCTTGTCCTCTTACTAATTTGGTAGGTTTTATATCTAGGTCGAATTCCTAGACTACTGCCATCCATTTCCCTCTTCTTTCCCCCATCTCTTAATGGGTAAACAAGGATCGGACTGGAGGGTGTGGCATAATCACTTTAGTGTGATTCTTGAGGATGTAAGACCTGAAATGTTTTACTACCTTATATCGCATAGGCCTATTTATCTATAGCAGGATAGTTGAGCTTGGCTCCTTGGAGATTAGTGCTCATGAACAACATTGGGGCCTCAGTGTTGTCGTCATCCTTCTGAGTCAAAACTGCAGCTAATGATTGGTCGGAGGTGAAAGTATAAAGGGAGAAGTCTCTATTGAAGTCGGGGCTTCGCAACACCAGGGCCCGGGATATAGCAGCTTTGATATTTTTGAAGGCATATTTTCGATCATCATCCCTCTTAAATTCAGCATCCTTGCAAATCATTTTTTGTAAAGGTTTGATGATTTATTCAAAATCATGAGTGAATTTCCTTACAAAATTGATTTTCCAAAAAAAGCACTCCATAGATTTCTTGTTATGGGGCAAGGGAAGTTGATCTATGGCCTTAATCCTTTCCGGGTCTATGTGAATGTCTTCTTGAGATATAATGTGGCCTAACATCTTACCTTCCTCGACACCGAAGATAGTTTTCTTGTGGTTTAAGGATATACCATATCTCCTGCACCTTTCGAAAATCTGAGTTAAGTGTTGGATGTGCTCTTCTCTATTCTTCGAATACATTGTCACGTCATCCAGATACACTACCACACATTTATTGATTAGTCCCCATAAAGCTACATCCATGGCCCTTTGGAAGGTCGCTCCTGCATTAATTAACCTGAAAGGCATGCATTTATACATGAAAATTCCCCATTTGGTTCGAAAGGTGGTTTTTAAACGGTCTTCCTCCGAAACCAAAACATGGTTGTAACCTGAGAAACCATCTAGAAAAGAAAAAATATTCGAGTCAGATACGGTCTACAAGAGTTGTTCCATCAGCGGGACTAGGTAATTGTCCTTTTCTGAAGCTCTGTTGAGGTTCCTAAAATATACGCATAAGCGGTTTTCACCTGACTTTTTCCTCACCGGGACAAGATTTGCTACCCATGGGGAATGCCTAACCTGGAAAATGATCTTGGCATCTAAAAGTTTATTTAACTCCTGATACATGAGAGGTTCCAGGGATGGATGATACTTTCGGAGCTTCTGTTGGAAAGGTTTTACTTCAGGTTTTAACGAGATTGTGTGTTGAATGATGCGGGTATCATATGTTTTTAGATCCCTATGGGACCAAGAGAAGACATCCTAGTATTTTCTAAACAATTTGAGATAAGATTTCCTTTCTTCCTTAGATATAGTCTTGCTGAGATTCACATTCTTTGGGTTCTATGGGGTCCCAATATTTATAGTTTCATGCAAGGGACAGGAACTACCGGTCTTTGCGTTTCTAGATCCCTTAAATCACTCTTTCAAATCAAACAGATTTTCTAGATTAGTTATCCCTTTCGGGATCGTGTGAGCCTTTGATTTATCCATAGGTTGGACTGTCCGAGGATCTGTCTCTATTGATTGCTCTTAGAATTCTTCATCATCAATAGCAATATCTTTGAAGTTGTCTTGGTTAGTTAAGAAGTTTATGATCTCTTCATCTCCTTCAAAGAATTTCTAATTGGCTATGTTATTAGGTACCGACGGTTTGTAGAGCAACTCCACAGTGAATCAGGAGGCTTCATAATCCTCCAGAGGCGACAGCCTGGAAGTGGTTGTGGCCAAGGAGTCAGCAAGAGTATTCTTAGATCTGGGGATCATTGCAATATTGAAGGCTTCAAAGTGCTCTATTAACCTATCCACCTTATGTTGATAGTTCTTTAGGTGAGGAGAATTGCAATGTATAGTATTCCTTACTTGTTTAACAATAATTTCAGAGTCTCTGAAAACTTTCAATTCTTTGACATTCAAATGTATGGCTTTATTTAATCCTTGTACTAGGGCTTCATATTTAGCAGTGTTGTTGGTACATTATAACTCTAGCCTACAGGACAAGAAATAATATTTACCTTTAGCATCGATGAGGATGCACCCTGCTCCTGACCCTTCTTGCGATTTAGATCCATAAAAATAGAGGGCCCAAATTTGTGAATGACAATCGCTCTTTTCCTTTCCCTTGTTAATTTCGCGCCTCTCCGTCTTTTGTTTCCTAATCTCTAGTGCAGGTTTCTGACTAAAGAGGGTGTCTCCTGTCAGTATCAGCGACTCCTCTTGAAAAACCATTTTGGAGTTTTGGGTAAGAGGGACGTCGGACAAGAGAAGAGCAGAGTTTTTGAAGTAGGAATCACATGAATAATTACCTAATACAGGTAAATTTGTAGATGAGGGTTCGTTCTGGGTTTCTATATCAGTGACCGTATGTTTAAAATGTCTCTCCCTATCGATTATGATCATGTTCTTGTATCCCTTCAACGGTAGCCAAAGGTGCACCTAGTCTATACTGAAATACCCGTTTATCTTTTCAGACCAATCTCGACTCAGTAATAGCCCATATGCCTCTAGGATATCTACTACGATGATGTCAATCACTTGCACAAATGTGGGATGCGTCGATATTCTAATCAGAACATCTTTGAGTTCTCCTATGACCTTGACCTGGGTTCTATCTAGTTGAATGATATGTTTATCACTCTTGATAAGAATGGCATTTAATATTTTACAAACAGAAAAGGGCATAACGTTGGAAGACGCTCCAGAATCTACCAAACAGTTATGAAGGTTTCTATTGAAGACTTCAAACGTTAAGAGGAACGGTGGGACAAAAGGATTTTCCTTTCTATCTCCCGAACAGGTGTTCACAGTTGGTTTGCCCACTAGATTTGTGGAAGACATATTTCTTTCTGAACCATTACCTCCCATCGGGTTTTCTACTGAGCTCAAAGCTTGCAATAGAAATTCTTTCTGTTGAGGAATCCTACATATGTCCATGACTGATATATTAGCCTTTAGATTTTTCAAATCTTTGACCACATTGTACTCTAGTTTGGGCAATTCCTGGGTATGAATGCTTATAGGGTTCTTTCTGAGAGCGAAGGATGTTTTTGAGCGATTGGGAGTTAACTTACTTTTCAAGGCCTAGGCGGCGTCGGTATCTTTCGAGCCAGGCAAACCCTTACTATGTGTCTGTACCACCAAAACTTCTGTGGATTGTTCCTGAGACTCAAACAAGTCATTGGAAGGGATGATCAAGTCAGGATCCCATATCAGCATGTCTAGATCTCTTGGTGGGTCAATCTCTTCCTGGTCAGTGACATTCATAACCGAACTACTTGGCTTTTCAGTGAGGGAGACTTTGTCTAGAAACTGATTTTCCATCAAATTCATGGCATGCACCCATTGAGGGAAGTCTCTTTTGGAGTGGTTTTCCTAATGATAAGTGCAGAAAGAGTTAGACACAACATTCCCTAGATCGATATTTAAGTTAGGTGGGGGAGGTTCAATAGCTTTGAACGACTGGTTTCTTTTAAAGAAAGGTTTATAGGGCCTTTGGCCTAGGTTTCCCTCTCCTACATTTATCTTCATGTGTACGATCTCGTTTGATCATTTCTTAACCATGCATTGTAAATCTTATATATCCCCCTTATCTTTGTCGGGAGTTTGTTGAGTTGGTTTCCCCAACAGTCTAGTCAAAAGGAGTCCTATCCTGGGAGGGGGTTGGGCTTCTTTTTTTACTAGGGAGGCCTGAACTTCTTTACATCCTTTCATCTGGAATTCTATTGTCCTGACCTCTTCAAAATTTTCCACCAAGATTTGCTTAGAATCTCTTTTTACAAACATAGAAATAGAAGCTGGGAGCACGTTAGCATAAACCTCGATTTGCAACTCCTGAATTGGTCTTACCGCAGGTCAGTGACATTCATAACCGAACTACTTGGCTTTTCAGTGAGGGAGACTTTGTCTAGAAACTGATTTTCCATCAAATTCATGGCATGCACCCATTGAGGGAAGTCTCTTTTGGAGTGGTTTTCCTAATGATAAGTGCAGAAAGAGTTAGACACAACATTCCCTAGATCGATATTTAAGTTAGGTGGGGGAGGTTCAATAGCTTTGAACGACTGGTTTCTTTTAAAGAAAGGTTTATAGGGCCTTTGGCCTAGGTTTCCCTCTCCTACATTTATCTTCATGTGTACGATCTCGTTTGATCATTTCTTAACCATGCATTGTAAATCTTATATATCCCCCTTATCTTTGTCGGGAGTTTGTTGAGTTGGTTTCCCCAACAGTCTAGTCAAAAGGAGTCCTATCCTGGGAGGGGGTTGGGCTTCTTTTTTTACTAGGGAGGCCTGAACTTCTTTACATCCTTTCATCTGGAATTCTATTGTCCTGACCTCTTCAAAATTTTCCACCAAGATTTGCTTAGAATCTCTTTTTACAAACATAGAAATAGAAGCTGGGAGCACGTTAGCATAAACCTCGATTTGCAACTCCTGAATTGGTCTTACCGCGGGCTCAAATTTGTTTAAAATGGTCATGAATATTTGATTGAAATCTTTGACTCTTTCTTTCGGACTCATGGTGGTTGCAAACAACTTAGCCATCAGAGCTCCCGTAGTAGTTCCCTCTACAAACTTATCTAGGAAATCTTTCTGGAACTTGGTCCAGCTCGTTATAGATCCTACTGGCAAATTAAAATACCACATGGAAGATGAATTATCAAACATGTAGGGGAAGAGTCTGCAGACTACGTCCTCATGTTGAATGTTCATAAGTCTGATCATGAGTATGAATTTCTTGATATGATCTTCAGATAATCTAGAGGTTTCAGGATCGAACTTAGGCAGCAACTTCTCTGGATGTCGGGGAAGGTTGTGGATTGGTCTTGGGAGGGCCAAAGCATCTCTGGCTAACCAGGGTTTATTGTTCAAAGGTGGGTTCCCCTTCTCATCATTATGGTCATTGTTTCCTTCCATATCTTCAGACCCTGAGTTAAACTCCTCTTCTTCCGAGAAATCTTCCAATTCATAGATGTTGTTGGTTGGCATTTCATGTATCAAATCAAGAGGTTCTTAGATTTCGGTAATCGCAAAATATATTAAGTCTTCTACTGAGTGTATGAAAACCTCGTCAGGAGTGCTAACCATCGGTTTGCTTTGTTTTTTTCTTCGAGGGAGTATAGGAGCTAAGGACAACGCATCGATCTATCGGCCGTAGGCTCTTGTGATTATTTTGAATTGATTTACTTCCTCGTGAGGAAGGGCGTAAGGTATTTCAGGGTGAAAAGGTTCTTCCTCGGGCTGGGGTGAGTCACCCTCTTTGGGAGTACTCAGCATGTGTGGGTTGTCTCGTGAATGACTAGCCATGCATGTGGGTTGTTATGAATCTGTAGGTTGCTTGAAATGCTATATAAAATATATATTCAGCCATTCATTCTCAGGCCCTCCTTCTAGTGCCAATTATGTTGATGGGTGTGAAGTCCCTTGATTCAATAGTAGGAACCAAACCTGCCACTAAGGCCCAATTAGACTCTGTAGCGTTTAAATATGGAATGGTTCTCGAGATCTTGCGATCCGGCCAAATTATCGATGGGATTTGTGTTTTCTTGTGAAATATCTTCCTTCAGTTAGTACTATTTTTTTCTATATTTTCTCTTGGGTGGAACTGGTATGAGATATGCAAGCCAGCATAAACCGACTTGACAACAAACAGGATTAAGTTTTAACTATTGGGAAAGAGGCTAAGCTTGGGATAACCCATTGCTTAAACATGTAGACAACGATTCTATACCACAGGCCTAGTACTAATACATCAACCATGTGAGCATCCAATTACTGTCTAAGAAACTAATTATCAGAAAGAAATCACATATGTAACAATATAATGGCAAGCAAAATAATTCATCTACCATAACCATTCATCACATAATAACACAACGATTCATTTTCATCATTAAATCACGGAACATTAAAACATTGCACCAGATAACTTGACAACAGAATTAATTGCTCTTACTCATTACTGCATCCTTCATGAAACAGGATAAGAAGTAGTTCTTTTCCAAGTCCAATCACATGCATTTGATGAAAATAGTTTGTCTTTGGTCCAGAAGGACTTCTCAATTCATAGCAACTTCAAAATAATTCTTAACAACCAGAAATAAAGAGTTCTTACAAAAAACATCGACCTCTCACTAATTGGTCAATGTCTTTATTTACAATATAAATTTTAACTGAAATTAATTGTTAAGTGCAGTTTAAGAAAAACAAAATTCACCACGTGGCGTCATCTTATGACAATTTCTTTAACAGTCAACCCGATATATCTCTTGAAAAGGGTGATTTCTCTCGTATTCGGACCAACTAACAAACATTTCATCTCAAGTCTGGGCCCATGGAAATATGTTTTGTTCCATCGGAGCTACATATATTCCCCTGGTGTCCAATGCATGTGCCCAGTACTTTGTTAGACTGGAGTCCAACTACTGTAGTATGGTTCGGGCTCTGATCAGATGTTTTGTGAATCATATCACTTGCTCTGGTCTTGCATCGGTCATCTTTGTGAGTTCTTCGGTCCATAGAGAATATTTTTTAGCGTGCAACTTCACTATGTCGCTCAGGTCGACGAAGCTGTCAGGGGTACCAAACTCAAAGAGTCTGATATATTTCATCACTTTATTAATTTTCTCCCGGTGATTCTTGTATCTGATCCACTGCTCTTGGATTTCTCGGTGTGGTTCTTGAGACATATTAGACCAGTACTCGGCTGACATCGTCATACGATCAAGACTACTTTTTCCAACTGTTCAGATGCCATGTTCTTCTTTGTTTTGGCCCTGCTGGACTGCCTCAATGTACTCAAGTCTTTCTACTGCTCGTTGCACCCTTTCGTACCATTTCTCCATATCCTTTCATCTCATGAGTGCCATGAGAGTGTCCTCATGAAACTCAGCTATTTTCACAGTTAACAGGTGTCATTCTTTCTTGAATTCATTGTAAAATTCTTTCAACTCACCTTTTAGGTACACGGTAGTCTGCGTGGTACCTTTATAGTATTCTTCTAGGTGACGCAAGTGTTCAAGCTCCTTTAGGGCAGCGTCTAGGTCCTTTTCGTCTCTCTTGGATCTATCTAGGGTGGCATTTGAGAGTGCCTTTCCCACGCCGAGAAGTTCAGACGTCTAGGCATATGCTATGTTGATCAAGTTCTCCTCTGTAGTAACCAAGATGGAGTGATCCAACATGATCCTTCTTCTTTTTTCCATCCTTTGCACGATAGCCTTTCTCTTTTGATCTTAGGAGATGGCATAGATATCTGCTACCTCGTCTACCGGCTCTGGTATCTTCCGATCACCCCACGTGAGCATATTTCCCAGGCTGTCAGTGTTGTATACTCGTTCAATATTAGGCTCCTGAACTTCCTCGTTGTGCCTTGTAGGCCCGGCCTCTTCTTGACACTCATCGGGAATTTGAGTATTGGGAAGAATAAAGACATTGGTTACATCCTCGTTACTTACTTGCTCGTTGGCCATAGAACCATCGATTTCCTTTTGCGAGGATTCTTTCTTCAACTCTTCTGGTTCGGGCTTGTCCTTCAGGGCTACCTCGGTATCCGATGTATTGGGTCTCTCTATTTTGAGGCCATTTTCGGCTTTTGTTTCCTTTTGTGGGACCTCTTTGGTTTGAACTTAAGGCTTCGGGGAAGAAGTCTTCTCAGAACCATTTTCCTCTTGGACACACACAGGGGTGTCGTGAGATGACTCCAGGCTCCCATCGTCATTGTATATATTTATAAGCTTGCTCAGAGGGTTAGGCGCGCATGTTCTGACCGACACCTTGCCTGTATCTAGTTGATTTGTCCCACCTATCAGCGGCCTTACCGGTGATGCAGTGGATTATGAGCCATCCGACCCATTGATGTTACCAAGGTTTGTGAAATTGGGGTTGCCTGGCTCTGTAGGGCCTCCTTCTCGGATATCAGTTGGATCCTAGGTGTTATGATGAGGTCCAGGTTATCCTGCATCTGCTTCATTAGAATTTGGGCATGTTTCCACAGAGGTTCCCACCTCCCCTGTTCAACTTGAACCTCGGGGGAATCCCTGATTAGTACTGGAGATTCTTGATAAACTTATACGGCTCTGATGGCTTCTTGAGGGTCGCCCACCACTTTTCCCGGTTCCGATGCTATCGTCCCTTCTCGGATCCCGAGAATTTCTTTCTCCAAGGTTGTCGCTTAATCTTCCCAACTCATGGCCCTGAACCAGGTTGTTCTAGGGTCAGCGATCCTTGTCGCCACCTCATTCTAGTCTTGAGCATTTTCGGTGAAAATTTCATCTTCGAATCGGTCATGGGCATAAGGCCAACAAGATGATACATGTGATGCGTGTTTTAGGGCCAGACCTTTGGGATCGTGTTTGCGAAAATGACAATTTTGGAACTGGAATTACAGTTGACTTATCCCTTCTTGCTTAGCATGTGCGGTGTCTTTGACAATGTAGAAGCCAATATGAAACCCATAAGGTATGAACTTTGAAGGCCCACTTCTTGTCCTTTACTAAAGTGGCATTATAACCTTGCAGAATGGTCTGCTAGAAAATTTCCCCTAACACTAGTCGATCGGGGAAATATACAGGTAGCAAATGGGGTGCCCCTGTGGCGTCGAAAACCCTGATATAGGTTTCACACTCATCTAGATACTAGTGACCTTCTTTTGATATAACCATTTTTGCTTCATCTGAAAGCCTTGGGCACTCTTTTTTGAACAACAAAAAATAAATGCGTGCAATAAAATGGTCACAGATAAGAGAATAGGATTTATTGTACTTGTTTTCCAATAGAATGTTGAAGAAGTATACATGGACCGGGAGCTCAAAGGAGTGCCAATTTAGGTTCATTCCATAGAAAACGTTCATGGCACAGATGGAGTCCAGGAGATACAAGGCCATATAGAACGAGAGGGTTTCTCCCTCTTTTAGCATCTAGGCTTGTCGTATGCAAGTGCTCAGTTGTTTGGAGATGAAGCTCATGCCTGAAATGGCTACCGTATAAGCTAGAGGCATCGAAGCCTCTAAAAACCGGAAGCAATCTTTCTCCCCATGTAACCTACAGAGAAGAGCTATCAGGTATATGTATGGTTCCTTTAGATTGGTCGTTGGATACCAGCGGGAAGTCTGGTTCGTGAATTTTTTGTCTTCCCTCCACTGCAACGCCATGATTTTGTTGGTGTCGTGTGCTGCATAGAAACTTACAACGAAATTGGTGCTCAGATTCTCCTTTAGATCCTTGAGCTTGTAGTAACTCTAAATCTCTAATGGCAAGAAAACCCCGACACACTCGTCATTATCATCATTAATCAAACATTTTTGTGCATCAGTGTGGTCAATGATCCACTTTAGGAGCTTAATGCAAGGAAAAACCAGAGTCTGTCTTGCCACCATGTGCAGATACACCCTAAAAATATTTGGAAGGACATCATCATCAAGTCTTCTTGTATCAGGATCATTGTGCGGGGTATACTTGACGGGTTCTTCCTTCTTGATTTTCTTAAACAATTATTCCCAGCGAGGGAATGATGCTTTGGTCCAAGTGTTTGCCTCTGTGTCTCTGAAGGCTGGGGGTTGGACGAAGACCTTATTGGTGGTCATATTAATGATGGGCATCGATTTTGGAGTGAATTCTAATTATCTTGCAACTCATGGGAGGAGCCCTCTCCCATTTCTGGTTCTTGTAGCTTCGGCACTCTTGGGGATTTCCTGGTGGTGGGTTTCTTCGGAGGCATTGCTCCTGCAAACTAAACGGTCTTTTAAACATGCGTACAGAGTAGTGTTGGTGTCACATACCCACTACCTAAATCATATTTTTCTAGTCTCCTGTCGAATCAGAAGCCCTAAACATCCATGGAGGACCAGCGTAAGCTGGCTCTTTCTCTCTCCCTGCTCCCATGTGGTCGCAGGTTATGATCACAGTCTGAATAAACGCAGTAATTCTTTCATATTTCGTGCCTCAGCGCTATAGTGATGTCGATTCGTTTAACTTTGGCAATCGCCGAATCCCGACAGGGCTAGCGATCGGCCAATGGGGATGAATCCCTACAGGGTTAGAAAATGGCTAATAGGAACAAATCCCAACAAGGTCATAGAACAGCCAATGAGGAATGGCCCCATTGCGCAGTTAAGTGGAATACAAGTGGCAGGGAGGGAAACGCGACACGGTAGTCGACATGACAGGAGGGGCCCCACTTCACACGCCACACTATTCCGGACCCCCCCCCATTAAAGGAAGAATAGCAAGGGGGGTCCGGAATCCACCTGAGAGTCATTGATCATGATGAATTAATCTCGACCGTTCGAGAGTTGCGTGTCCAATTTTGGACCCCCACCCCCCCCCATTAAAGGCAGAATGGAAAGGGGCCTCCGGAATGAATCCTCAGCTGTAGATCTGAGCGGGTGGACTCTGGCCATCCAGATCTGCTCGCTACTTACCTTTATGCGCATTCGCGCCCCAGCGTAAAGCTGACATCGCTACCTCACATCGGATGGTCATCCCAAACCCAGGATCCTCCGAGAGGGTCCTGACCATTCGTTAGAGCCTGACCACATGCTAACATATCGAGGTTTATAAGTCTGGACTTCGGGGCTTGAGAGTACGGGGTAACATGTCCCTTCAGTATCCCAAATGCCGAAAACTCCGAAGTGTTGAACGAACCTCAATCGGAGATTAGCCCCTTGGGTTAAGCATTGGTCGATATGACCTCTTCCCATATGACCAAAACCTCTCTTCCGTCGGGATGTATCAAGGCGAGAGCCCGACCTATTGTCAATGGTACTCCCGAATCCCCGATTCCCGATTTCCCGAAACAGGTAATCTCTCGACACGTCACCTCCTTAAATCGGACGGCCCACAACTGCTCCGGGGTTTCCACCTTGGAGAGTCTCGATCCCTTGTCACCAGGACTCCTGATTCCGCGATCCCCGATTTCCCGTAATGGGAGATCTTACAACACGTGGCCTCCGTCAATCAGACGGCTTAGATCTATCGCAGGATTTCCACACTGGAAAGTCTCGATCTCTTTGTCAACAGGAATCCCAATTCCGCGATCCCCGATTTCCCGAAATGGGTGATTTCTTGACACGTGACCTTCGTTAATCGGACGGCTTAGATCCGTTCCAGGGTTTTTCTCCCCTAATACCCTGGAGTCTTAACCCTCGGGTAACTCCTGACAGATCCAACGGCTGTCGGGTTCTTCAGCCAAGATCTGACGGCTCATAATGGTTCCTACCCATTCATTCTTCCACGACTCCCTGGGCATGGGAAACATCCACGGTCCAGATACTCTCATGAACCTTGGGGATATACAGTCCTAAACTCTTCGCTACCCACGAAGACACAGGAAAACCAAGTGGTAAGGCATTTAACGCCCTACTTTTTCCTACTAATCTAACGGTCGCGGGTGACCGCTGATTCCCCGATGAAATCTCGTTCATCAATTAATACCTATAAGGTTAAGGTACCTAACACTCCATCTTCTCCTTCCGATCTGATGGTCGTGAGTGACCACATATCTCCCAACGGAATCTCATCCGTCGATTCGTTACTTCATCCTTATGTTGTCATCTCGGTTTTCAAGAAGATCGTTCCTCCTCATGCAGAGTCACTAAGGCCTTACGCCTTCACAACCGCCTTCCCGGTTCTTGATGGGATTTTCAAGGAAGGTATTTCTATGGGGAGGTTT
>SNQJ01S0111056.1:4370-28884 GCA_010110895.2 Picea sitchensis | reverse complement strand
AAAATTCGAGAAACCGTACGTTTTTCCCACGTGCTGGAATTTCCGCACCCTGGCTATATAGCAACCTGCGGAAATTGGTCATTTCCGCACCCTAGCTATATAGCAACCTGCGGAAAGTCCGCACCCTGGCTATATAGCAACCTACGGAAAGTCCGCACCCTGGCTATATAGCAACCTACGGAAATTGGTCATTTCCGCACCCTGGCTATATAGCAACCTGCGTACATTTCTTTTTATAAGATTTTTACATAGAAAAAGCAACTTCTTTTCTCAGGGAAAGTTCTTCTTCCTTCTCTCTTCAGGAACTCAGGCCACTGTGACCCCTCTAAAGGCAATAGATAGGTTTACATCATTAACGATCATAGGGATGACGAAAATAATGTGTAACAAGTTCCTGTCTTCTAACTTCATACTTTGGGGGGCAATCTATTACACATAAAAAATACTCACTTTGATAGTGTCGCAAGTGTCGTCATTACAAAGGTCACAAGTGTCGCATTTTTCTCACAAGGTCGCAAGTGTCGCATGTTGCTCACAAGTGTCAAAGAAATAATGATGCCATGATGCCTATGTCGTGCCTATAATGACATGAGGAGGACACTTGAAACAACTCAAACATTTGATTTGGAAGAAGAGAAATGAGTCAGTAGGCTTGCAAACCTTTTGCCATCTAAAAACACTAAAAAAACTAGCTTTTGGAGGAGAGCGCTCCCCTATACCTCTTCTGGGAGTGTCGACGCTCCCCCTTACACTGTCTGGGAGCATTATAAAGCTCCCCTGGAAGTAGTTAAGTTGTTGAGATGAATGGGGGAAGGATCCTTTCATTCTTGGAAGGTAGTTGGATTCGAATCCCTAGTCCAACCATGATCTTAGGGAAGATCCTCAACTGAAGGAGGAAAATCCTCACCTTCCCCAAGGATATCTCAAGTGGTTAAAGCCTCTCCAAGGCTATATAAGCAAGCTTTCTCATGGTGAAAGAGGTCTTGAAATGGAGACTTACACCAAACTTACGATCTCATAAGTGGTGCTGGAACAGAGCTGATGGGGGGAAGAATTGTTAGCATGAAACCTATGATCTCATAGGAAACACACAGTCAATCAAAGGAGAGTGATCAGTGAAGCTTCTATCATCCAGGTTGTGGATCTTTCGAGCAAGGGTTAGATGAAGGGGACTTGACGAAGCTGTCGCATTCGCATCTACGGTTGTAAGTACTGTTGTCGTTATTCTCATTAATATGACACACTTGGCCTGTTTCTTTCTAGTTTGTGTCTGATCTTACATGAACTTATCATTTATATATAGATCTATTTTCAAGCTAATATCAATAGAGTAGGAAGTGGTCGTACTTTGTTTGTCTACAGGACTCAGCGAGGAGCGAGATTTTGGAGCTCGATTTGGAGCATGTAGGGACAAACATCGATAAAGAGGTATGGTTATTCTCCTTCCTTCTCATGTATTAGTTTGTATAGATTTGAAAGGAATTCAGTGTCCACGTTAAGAACTTTCTGTCTTAGAGTTATGGTCTAGCTCTTTGAGGCGATCTACCTGTCTGCGGGGAGATTTTCCTACAACAGAAGTGTGTGTACCACGTCTAATAAATATACTCATTTTAGAAGGAAAAGACTCAAAATCTAGTGGTAACTGTAAAAAATGATGAGACCGGTGGGGATGATGGTCTGACTCCATGATGACTTAAGACTCTAAAGACAAAAAATAAATCCTAAGGCCAACTAGTAATCAAAAAGCACACCAAAAGTCAAACGATCAATATGCACACAAATAGGGTAAAGTGGTGGAAAAGTGGCCTCCCTCCCTAAAGAAGGTATGTCTCACCCAAGAGGGGCCTAAGACTCCATGATAAAGATTGTAGGTAACATAATCAGTTATAAGGGCCCTCGTGGGCTTAAAAAATAGTCGGTCAGATCCCCCCCGAGAGGTAATCCTCCGTAAAGGCTGTGTGTTTTCCGACACTTATCTGACCCATGGTACCTATAGAATAACCCCTGCAAGTAACCTATGTGGCACCTAAGTCAAGCAACTAAAAAACCAATGTATAACCGATGCACAGGTGAACAATCATAAGTCAGGTCCACCATATAGGCAGGGTAGCAAAGCCCGAAACCTTGAAAGTACTACCTCTTACGGAGGTAAGGGCACTAGCAAGATCCCCAGATATGAATAGATCCCCAAAAATATATGTGACACTAAGAAGGTATCAGGGGGATATCTCTTCAACCAACCTCACATGACCTTGTGATTAACTCCAATGTGAGTGGAGCCTCCTGATATTACCAATTATACAATGGATTTCTCCACTCCCTTTGTTAGACACATATGTTGATTCAATTCCCTTGGAGAAGTTTACTCACAAAATCCTATTCCAAGGCACTAAATCCTAAGCTAGTTTGTGCACCCTAGTAAATAAAATTGTGACTAGTCAATTTTAAATTATAGCATTAATTTTAGTGGCCGTGATTACACAAAAAGGCATCGTAGTGAAACTCATGATGTTATGACTCAGCAAGAAAAGTAAATATAAATATAATGCAAAGTCCTAACATCAATTTTCAATGAATGATATGCTTCTAATAAAAAATGAAATTTTCAATTTAAACTCTATAATTATGAAGTAAAAATGCAATCTTTCTGTACATGCACTAAGATAATGACAAGGACTCAAAAGACAAAAATGCCTATTTTTGTTTTTTTATTTTCAATATAATAAGAATGAAAATGCATGGACTGAAAAGTAACTTGATATACATCTCTACTGTGTATAAACAGAGACAACTCAAGTAGGATACCAAGAAGCAAAACACCCAGCCTAATGTACAAGGACAATAAAAAATGAAAATATGACGAGAAAGACTCCGCCTAGAAATTCAACCAAAGATAGGTTTCTTGTCAACCCACAATCACTTAACAGGAATTACAGAGACCTAAGAAGGCTCAACAAACATCAAATCCCATGCAAAAACCACCAGACCAAGAAAACAAGCCAGGAAAACTGATGTATGCGACTATTTGGGCAAATAGAGCATATATATGCATCTTGTAGAGGGACAGCCTACGTATGCACGTGACTGTCATGGAAAAAGAGTGTAGATGTTTCAAAACAAGGCCAGGCAAGGGAGAAAGGTTGAAAACTTAGATCTAGAGTGAACAGAGGTTGTCAAGAAATGATGCGAAAAGAAACACAATAGGAATGAGATCAATATAAGGAGAAAAGTAATCCAAACCCTAAGAAAGAAGATTCAATCCCCAGTATGGTCACCAATTCTTTTACGAGGAAAATCTCTCTATTGCTAGGGTAAACCACAACAGACGGAAATGACTACAGAAATCAACTCTCTTCTCATGTATGTTATGAAAACAAATATGCTAGCAAGACAATATAAAAAGGACTACCTTGTCCAGATGTTCGATGAAGTCCACCATTGAGCACTTGACCCAAAGCAATACACCTGCAACTAGTCCTCAACAACCAAGAAAGGAAAGCATATGGTGATAATAAATGATGTTAGCACATTTAATAGCATAATCCATTAATAAACAAGACAAATACTCACATGGAATAATAATTCAATATATTTGCAAGATATCAATTGGACAGGAAAAGAGTATTTCTATTAATAAATGATCAACATAAGTGAAAATGTTACAAACTTCCATCTCAACATGGTTTGGAATTGAGAAACTAAGTTCCTTCCAGCTAGGCCTCCACCACTTCAATCCTCCACCAAGGACAAGTTCATAAGAGAGAAACAATGATGTTCTCAATCAATAAGGGAAGAGCTTGGGGGATGAACATTGTGTTTATACTTAAAGGACAAAGCGATCCAGACTCAATATGAAGTAAATAATTCCTCTAGAGTAACTTTGCTCTCAAAGTTAAATTCTTTCTCCTCTTTCCATAGCTCGGAATTGGACCATTTATAGCCTTCAAAATGGAACTGAAGGGCCGAGTCAGAACGTTTCCAGTATATGGAAGGCCAAGGATCATAGATCTCTTGTTGTGACATGGAAACCCAACATTAATTTTCATTTTCTGGCACAAATCCTGATGTATGGGGGCTGTAGTGGAGAAGCATGCGTATACACATTCTGTATAGTGTGAAAGCTGCGTACATATGGAAAAGTATTTATTTTTGGCTCTGGATTTTATAAACAGGGAAGATAAGTCTACATGGGGAAATGGAAAAAGGCCTTCTAGGAAACATTGCATAGGGGAGGAAAATCTTTCTATAATAGGAAAACCCATGCATATGCCATCCTGGCACCCCATTGAATTCAGGGAGGAGGTGTTTGGTAGGGTCACACTCAATTTAGTAAGACATGTTGACTATCATTAATGTGCTAGCCCAAGGATTAACCACCAATGGATCCAAGGTGGAGTTTCTCTTGGAGGTGAGGTCAAAGGATGGAGGGGTTTATCCATTTAAGGATCTTAATGCCATACCCAATTTTCCACTTGAGGCATATGAGTGAGAAACCCTTGGAGATCCTAGACATATATTCCCTAGGTCTGATAAGGATATTGCCTTTACTCACATTCATGAAGTTGAAAATATTGATATCCCTTCGATTTCTTCGTATGGGGATTTTGAACTACCTTTGTACAATACTGTTGGAGAATTTGAAGCTCAATTGAAGGTAGGGTTCATTGGTAACATTTTGGATCTAAACCTAATGAATGGCTCTACAATGATGGAAGTAGGGAGTCTAGGGAAACCATATCTATAAGAGGAAAGTAAATCCAAACAAATAAAATGTATTAAAAAATATTGGAGTTGGTAAGCTTAAAATTGGGGATAAAAAATAGGTTAAACGATGTCATGGAATTGGATGAATTGGTAGTCAGAGGATTATTTCCTAGAAGAGAGATGTCCTACAATTGTTTTAAGAACTGGACAAGAGTTAATTTTGAACCATTGGTTAGATACTTTACCTACATTATGACCTTGGAAAAGGGTTGGTTGGTATGGGTTTTCAAATTGGTGACAAAGTTCAACAAAGTATTACAAAGTCTATGGAAGTGGGGTTGACAAAATTTATTTTAAAAACATTGGTAGGTAGACTTTGATGCTAGAATGACTTAGGTAGATATACTTCCAGTGAGGGTTTGAAATCCAAGTCTTCCATTTTTCTTATGGTCAAAGTATGTGTTCAAATCTATAGGGAATGCTCTTGGATTATATTATGAAGTTGATTACTCTTTCCGAGACACATGGTACTTCTGTAAGGAAATAATTCTGGTGGCTTTATATATAAGTAAAGGATTGGCAAAGGAAATGGTTATTACGAGAGGTGAAAACCTCTATCAAATAATCCTAGACTATAATGGCATACCCTTGAAATGTGGGTGTTTCCATAGCTATGGGCACTTCACAGTGGACTGCAACAACCCTTCTTAGAGAAAGGAGTGGGCTCAAAGAAATAAGACACAATCATTGGGAGTGGAACTAATGGAATCTCCTCATAAACTACAAAGGACACATAAAATAAGTGATAAAAAACCCAGATAAAATATTCTAGATAAATCACTAGTAATAGGAGAACAAATTTCATTCGCTGGTCATCATAAGGAAAAAAGCATTGATGCCACTAGTGAAAACAAATAATGCATGCCTATGAAAGGTAAGTCATCACAATTACCTTCCCCAAATAAAATAAATTGTTCTGGAAATTCAGTTTTTGGATCTTGGGAATTAGAGGTAGAATCTAATGGAGTGGATTCAATCAGTGAATTTTTGCAAGTATAAAAAATCATGTTTCCCCAACCCTTATTCCTATACTTATGATTGAAAGGCCTCCTATAAATGAATATTTCTAGGTAGGGAGTATTGCAACCAAAGGATGACAATATAGGCCGAGATGAACTCACGTGATTCTTCTCACCATGAATCCTCAAAATATAACCTTGTATTGAAGTGTAAAGGAAGGTAACAGGGGGGTTAGCGTTCCTTGATGAGAAAGGGAAAATCCTAGCCAAAGAGGAACGACATCACATATGTCCATTGCATAGAAATAAACATCTTTAGAGATCAGGTATGGAAATTTTTTATCACTAATAGAGGATATTAGAGTAAATGCCCCTTTTGAGGGACTTAAAAGGTTGTCTTGACCCCTTAATTGTAGAGCAATAACTGACCCCTCAAAGATTGAGGTTTTTTCCTACAAGTTTGGGGGTATCCCCTTTCTCATTGGAAATGGGAAAAAAATATTTGATCTAAATGTATGTATTCCATACTCGGATATAGTGGAGTAGTGGGACAAGTTATTCAAAATGGAGTGTATTCAAATTGTCCTTGTGGTGATAGGGGGAGACCTTAAATTTATGCTAGGATCTTCAGAAATCTAGGAACCTACAACACATATGGATTGTCTATCAGGCTACTTTATAAGAAAAATAGAAGTGGGATTGTTGGACATTGAATTGTCAAACTGACACCTACTTTGAGGAATAAGGGAACATGGGAAGATAGAATATCCAAGAGGGTTGATCAATTCTTAATCTATGAAGGATTCTAGATGAATTTTTTCGGGTAAGACACCGGGTAGCCTTATGAGGTGATTTAGAACATAATCCAATAGTGCTAAAAGTGGCCCCTACTTAGGAAAAACCAGCCAACCCCTTCAAACTAAACCTATAATGGTTGAATATGAAGGAGTTTGTAAACAAGAAACCCTATGATGAACATTTGAGATATTTTTCACTTATCCAATTGCAACAAAATTTGAAAGAGGCAAAGAATATAGAATCCCAATGGAAAAACTATTAAAAAAAAAAAGATTACAAGATCCTAAAAAAAGTGGAAGAAATTTTGGAGACCCTATATAAAAGTGAAGGTTTTGGATATTTAAATGAGTCTCATAATTTGGAGGTGAAGCCCTTGGAAGAAGAAAGAGAGAATATATTATTGGAGAAATAGAAATAATGGAGTATCAAGAGCATGGTCATATGGGTAAAACCAGGTGATTAAAACTCCAAGTTATTTAATAGATATGATAATAGTAGGAAAAACGTTAACTTTTTTTGGAATATTGACAAAGGAAAATACATGTGGGAAACAAATTTTAAAGATATTGCAGAATAGAGTCAATTATTTATCAAATATTTTCAAAGAGGACTCTAGGGAAACAATTATTAAAGTAATTAGGCTCTCCAACTCTTTTCCCAACAATGAGGACAAACAATAACTGATGAAAGAAGTGGGGAAATATGAATTTCTCCAAACTTTATAGAGTTTCCAAAGGGATAAAACTCGAGGGCTATATGGCCTCTCAATGGAATTCTTTTTAGGATGTTATGAATTTATTAAAGAGTATTTAAGAAGGGTGATGGAGTCCACCATAAACACATGAAAAATGCATAGGGATTTTATCACTACCTTCATAGAATTGATCCCTAAAGAGGATAACCTGACATCCTTTGAAAATTTTAGACCAATACCATTATGAAATTATATCTACAAAATTATCTCAAAATTCATTGTAAGAACAATGAAAAGGGTATTATCAAAACAAATTTCAGGAGAGTAGTTTGTGTTTTTAGAAGACAAACACATTCATTAGGTAGTTAAAATAACACAAGAAGGTATATGTTGGAGTTGTGGGTATTTTTAAGACCCTAGGTTCGAGTTATATATGACCAAAAAAACCCAACAAACAACGGACCTTTCGACATCACTTGTATTGACATATGAAGTCTCACCCGAGGTATCTATTGGGACTACAAGAACCATGTTTCTGTAGTATTGAGGTAATGAGTGGTGACCATTCTATTCAGTATTCCTTATTATTTATGTGCGTGCAATTATGTCCTTGTTCTCTATTATCTACTTATTCATTTCATATTCATACCATCAATATATTCCAAGTTACCACATAACTCATTATTGCAATAGTCACAATTATTGCGCCATGATTAATCACAAGACAAATCTAATCTAATAAGCATCCAAAAACATTCATAAAAAATCACAAAAGAGACATATAAAACAAGATTTAACATGGTTAACCCAACTTTGGACTATGTCCACAACACCTGGCTTCTTTATTGGGAATTTAGTAATTGCTTCAGGCTTATGCACTACACTTACAAATATATATCATGGTTAGTTTTCTCCTCTCCTAGCCTAGCCTCTCTGCAGTGAAAGTATATGTCTCTCTCTACATCATCTCTTACATTCAGACATGGATTCTCTCCCTTCCCAGCCTATCCTATTAACCTTATTACTAACATGCTTTCTTGATAGTTTGGAATAGAATCCACAATACTACCTGAGAATAACCACATAGAGGAACCCATATTCTCCCAACCCATTACATATTTATACATACAATATAAGGCTTAAAACCCTACTTGGTTCATCCCAAAAACTCATTACATGGCATGAATAATTTAGTTAACTAGATGTTTGGGCTTCTTTTGCCTTCTTTTCCATCTTCATGCTGCCTTTGCACTCTAACTATTGTTCTCATGATTTTGCACGTCCTTCCATCTTTAGCATGTTGAGATGTCGTCCTTCCTTTTCACTCACTTTCTTATCCTATTTTATTCTTCTATTGCTTTATTCTTATTCATTCTTTATTCCACTTAGTTTGTGCTATATTTTTGGGTGCACCTAATCTGCGCACTCCCTAGTCTTTCTTCTTCTCCACTGCGCACCTCTCCTACGCACTTCTTCTATACTTAAGATTTTTCCCAAAATTGTATCCCAGAACTAACTATCCAATAGGCCCCCAACACTCACATGTGGCTCATCTCGAGCCACTCAGGCCTATTTCCTTCTCCTCATTGTTGTAATTAAATTTTGGGAGGCTTCCTTTTCTACATCCACTTCCTTCAAGATTCCTACCTCAGTTTCTGCGATATCTTCGCCCCCCTACACAATCAAGCTTGTTAATTTATCTTCTGCTTCTTGGGATGTTTTATTTACCCTGCATTTCATAGTGGCCAATTTGTAAATTTTAAACCTGTGAAGTAAAGCAATGCATATAGATTCTTAAGCAAAATAGAATTTAATCAATGGCTCATACACAAATTACACAGAGATTTTATACCAGAAACCCTCAATCGGGAAAATATTTCTTATATTCATTATATCAAATTTCACCATTCACCATACAATATATACAATGTTTTTAGGTATTCTGTAGATACCAAAACCCTAATCCTTTAATCCGAGATTAATTTACAAAACCACTAAAAATAGAAAAAACCGCCCAAAAACAAATTTTGGAGTGCTTCCTCGGGCTATCGCCCGTTGCCGAATGCTACACATAACTAGGGGGCGGGGGGAATACCTACCCAGTATGCGCCCCCCCCCTCCCCCTAGGACCCCCCTAGGAAAGCACTCGGTGCACATGGCACAAATAGAGTTCTAGTACGAGGGATCGTCAGACACAGTTGTCATATATGATGCACCCACACACACACATGCAAAGAATATAACACATACACAAAACAATTCACCAATCACCCTCATTGATTCTTCCGATAGTAGTACTAAACCTTGTTGAAGCATATTCTATTGATCCATCATCTACTCCACTTCCACGTATGTTTCCTCTGTTCCAAAATCATTGTCATGTGTTCTTCTAGTGGACGTGTAGTAATTCTCTCTGAATATTGTTGTTCCTTTCCCTATGGTTCTCTTAACTTGGCCTCTACATCCTTCATATCTAGATCCTCTACTATTTTTGTCCAAATTTGTGCACTCTCCTCACAACATTTTGTGCATTATTCTTGTATTTTATTAATATTGGAGATTGTTTTCATTACTATTCTCTCTCCACCTTTGTGGACTTCTAGTGGAATTCATGGCACACTCTACAATTGTAGGTCCTCTATTTGTGATAAAAATCCTTTTATTACTTCGTCAACATTCAACACTCTTTCTTCCAAGGTAGCTTCTACTACTATGGGGACCTCCAGAATAGCCTTGTATAATTTCTGGATGACCGCTTGAGTTTTTTGTGCCAAAATTTTGGCTTCATCCTTTTCCTTGAGGGATTTCCTTACCTTTTCCTCAACCTTGTTCTTGTCTTTCATTACTTCCTCCACTCAGCCTTCAAATAACTTCTTCTATTAAAGTGCAACGTCATACTGTTACTACAAATGATCTCTTTCATCCATCATCTTTGTCAATGCTTGATGTGATTCATCTCCTCTGTTCTTAATATCTTATAGTATGCCTATCTGCAAGTCATGCAATATTTGTATAGACATCCTCTATACCACTATGTTCAAGTGTCCTAACACATTCATCTATTATTTTAAATCAGATGTTGTAAATTCAATTGCATCAATCTTAATTTGAAGTGTTCTATGCTCGACTTCTAGTTGAGTTAAGGTTGGATGCACAACCTCTGCTTCCTTTCTCAGAATATTGGATGGTCCTCCATCAATTCTACTCTCTTTTTCTAAGATAACAACTGTTGGAGTGTTTCCAACTGATCCTACACTTTTTTCTTCTTCTCTTCTTACTTCCTAGTTGCTTCCTCCATTATTTATTCCATGACATCCCTACTTGGTAGTTGATCTTGTCCATATCATCATTGGTTAAAGTATACACTGGAGTTTCCTTACGCTCTTTGGCCTTCTTGTGCACCCCTCCTACTAGTTCTTTCCCCTTATCCTTCTATTTTTCTCTTATATCGGGGACTATCGATGGGCCATGCATATCAAATATTCCATTTATTTGATCATTTCCCTTCTCCTCATCTATTTCTTCATAAATCTTATCTTTCTCTCCTTCCTCTTCTGGTTGCCATGCTTTCTCTACTGGTATTTTCCAGCCATCTTCTCAGTCATTCACTATCAAACGTACATCCTCTGTTGTTAGCGTATAACTATTTTGAAACCAATGGAGTGTCAGTTCCTTATTTTCTTGCACATAAATGTGGTGCATGCATTCTTTAAATCACGCAATGTATTTGTACATTTCAACTGTCTCGGCTGAAATGAATGGCATATGATCGATTATATTCCTCATAGTATCCATGTATACAAAGAATGTAAAATTATTGTCTTGTTATATTCTCTTTTTGGGAGTATGCCATAATTTGGCATATCGTGTGGCCATACCACCTCTGGAAGATGTGCCCGTGCATTGATAGTAACTTGGTTCCCTCCACCTAATCAACACAATCAAAATCAACAACCATGCGTAATGAAATTTTCGTGCCTTTTTCATGGGCCTCAGTACAATTATGCAAAAATTGATTCACCAAGAAGTTGGCCCAGTTCATATGAACCCCTTCAACACATTTTTATGCCGCAACACATTTTTATGCCGCTCCAATGACTACAGTTGGTACTTCATCATTCTGACATTTGCGCAACAACTTGTAGTCCAATAAGTATGTTTCCAATTGAAGATTGACGTCATTGATGTTTTTCACATCCATTCCCTTTTTCCCCCTGAATGTAATGCCCCATATTTTGACCTTAGGTAGTTAGAACATTGTTGTTTAACCAATCTTGATAGTTCAAAGTTTAGACCTTAGGTAGTTAGAACATTGTTGTTTAACCAATCTTGATAGTTCAAAGTTTAGCATTTGTTTGGAGTCAGTTAGACTTGTTAGACATTGAGATGTGTACCTCTAGACCTATTTTGTATGTTATATGATAAAATGCTCATGACAAAGATAGTTAGTTGATTATTTGAACATGAAAATTAAAATGGGTAAGTTCGGTACATGTATACCAAGCCAACTGCTATGTTGTGAATGTATAATAGATGCAATGCATGATGTAAATAGAATACATTTCTTAATTGAGCGACGATGCAAATATGGATTCTTATATAAATTTGTGATGTATCTACATCAATATGTAAGCACAGAAATAAATTCCTACAGGATGAGCTATGTGATAGCCAAATGACTATAATATTGAGGTAACTGGGATTTCATAGACATCATGAAGACATTGTATGCTATAAGTTGTACTTACTTCAATTTATGATTCGAAATATTACATGATCTATGGTAAGTGGTTTTGACAGGATGCACAACTTACCCAAGTGGATGTTTGATGACGTGACTCAAGAACAGTAGTTGCACAGTATGGCTCGAGATAGGGTGTTGACCCTAGATCTGATTAGGAGGTGGAGGCATTTCCACCGTGTATCCTCCGAAACCTGAAGTCCTGGGAGGACAGTGCTGGTTCACGCTCCCCAGACGTGTGATGAGGACTGTCAGCTGCCTGCTAGGGAAGCTTAGTCAAGATAGCGACACTTCCACTTATACGGGGTTCTATTTGGAGTTAGGGTCAGCATAGCTGACGCTCCAAGATAGTCTAGCAGAGAGGACGGATAGGATGAAGATGGAAGAGGTTAGAAGGAAGGATGTTTGATGTTAGATGAGAATACTGATTGGGGATTAAAGATGCCACTATTGTTTACTCACTTGTTTCCTACCATGTTTAAAACCCTCTTGATTTCCTAATGGTATTTTAAGTTTGACAATGAGTTATTGATGAATTAGTATAATTTAGTTCAAGATTATTAAATGATGCACATTTGATCTCATAGTCCCATGTCTTGGTGATCATATAGGAACATGCACAGAAGCAATGATTGTTTATCATTAGGTACATGCATGAGATATAGTCCCGCTTAGCTACCATTGACATACCCCACCCATGTACATTAGTATAAGTAATTAATGTATTAATTATTAAAGGCTATTAACTATTTAATTGAATGTTTATTGAATATGTAAATTATATTGCATACAAATATCTAGAAGCCATTAAATACTTCTGGACTTTGATAGATAGGTGGGTGTGATGAATTAAATGAGCATGGTGGAGCAAAGAAAGCATTTTGGGAGAAAGTTATCAAACAACATTTATTATTCACATGAGAATACGCACTTTTATTTTATTTATTGTTGTTTAACAAGCTTCATTTATATTTAGTTTTATTTTTAATATTTTTCCAAAATATCTAGATAAGGAGGTGGATGATAATGATGAGGTGGCTGAGGAGACTGGGGAAGTGTGTATTGAAATTTGATAAATAGGAGAAGAAGCAGAGAGGAGGGGAGTGATGAAGAGGTTGAGCATGATGAGAGGTTGTGACATTTTGGAAGAGATGATTCTGTGATAGTTTCTGAGCATTTGTGCTTTGTTGTTCTTTGGGTCACGACGGAGGGGCCAA
The DNA here is from genome assembly GCA_010110895.2 of Picea sitchensis. Classification (NCBI taxonomy): domain Eukaryota; kingdom Viridiplantae; phylum Streptophyta; class Pinopsida; order Pinales; family Pinaceae; genus Picea; species Picea sitchensis. The sequence goes on along the minus strand of SNQJ01S0111056.1, from coordinate 15,711 downwards.
GAAACCTAAAGGTTTATTAGAGCTAGGAAGCCAGCTAGGATCATAGTTGGATGGGATGATAATTATGTTGTTTCACTCTAGGAAAATAGGAAAAGAATGCCTGGAAGCACCCATGACTACACTACAACTGATGAGCTTATACAAAACTAAGGAGGAGGTATTTTTAGTGATATTTTGCTTATTGATATTTGGGTATACTTAAGATTTAGAACTTAAAACATAAGTATAGCCTACTACTTATTTCATCATGTTAATAGATGACATCATTGAGAATGTAGAAGAAATGTGTAAACAAAAAATCAATGAAATGATGCTAAAACAAAATTGTTAATGTGTAAGATTAACAAATAGTTAATTGCTTAGCATCTTGTACTTGGGTGCTACAATCAAAGTATGGAAATTCTTTTCCTTCATCATTCTCGGGAGGTCTATCTCTCCTACTCTAGGAACAAAAGGATATATCTTGTCCTACCTTTTGGGAGCCTTGTAATCCATGCAATTAGTGTAGTTTCAATTGACTAGGGGATCAATCCATAGTGTCCCCCCATGGACGCAATTGAGAAAGAACTTCACACAAGCATTATTTTTATGACTGCATCCGAAGTGTGGGATATCCATCAGATTTAGTATGTCTGACTTCTCTAATCATTTCACCAACTCCTGTGTCTCTAGTAAGATATCTCCTATGCCTGGTACACTCCTAGTGTATAAATATTTTTCCTTGGCTAGCTCCGGGAATTTTTTCTTGTGGGCAGCGTCATGATCCATGACTTGAGTCTGAAAACCTTGTCGAGCATATATCCTTCAATGCTTACACCAGGAAGAACTAGTGCTATTTCTAGATGGTATTTCCCATTGGTTGGTACAATGATTTGTGGTGCATCATCCATCCTGGGTGGAATGTAATGTTTGTGGAAGATGGCTTGTGAAACTGAAGTCGAAGCTCCAACTACTTCCTCAACCTCTGGTGTCTCTATTGGTTATTTTAATTTTTTTATCACTACTACTGATGATGGTCTTACTTTTGGTAGGGCCATTCACCATATGTGACAAATTCCTTTATCAACTTAACGTCCATTCTCTATTAGTTGTAGATTGGCTCTGGTGCACTCAGATTCACTCTGGTTCACTCTGTTTTACTCTCACTTGTATTGAAACAATGACTTATGCTTAACGACCTTCTGATTTTTTTGTGCCTTTATTCCAACTCAGACATGTCTCATCCCACCTTACCTTGTCCACCTCTCCAACCTAGTTGATGGTTTTTTTTAATAAATGCATCTCTATTACCAAATCACAGGATTTTTCCTTTGTACTTCCAATCACAGATATCCACATTCACCATTTAAGATTATACGATGTATTTATAACTTGTCATTCTCAAGCCTATAGCCATCATCTCCATGTTTTAATGCTCTAAAAAATCTTTCTCATTTCCAAACTCAGGTAACTATTCTTTCTTTTGCATATGTTTTGTTCGCAATATTTTCCCTTTGTTCTTTATTTTATCATTCAATGCAATTCTAATGGAGCAAAAAGTAATAGTCATTCCTTCACATAATTTCTTTTACCTTAGGGACTTCCTCAGAATCCTTTTTATTTTTTCTATATTCATTTTTTAATTGATTTTTATATTTTTCTACTTTTTATTTGTTTTTGTGTTTTTCTTCCTACTATAGTACAACTACAATGATACATGTGTTAGACATAGTCCATATTACCACATACAATCGCATGTCTCTCAGAGTTTAATCGACTTCCATTCACCATTCCTCCAAGGACTTTCCCATTTACTGCTTTCCAACTCAGGCAACACTTGTCTCTATTACATGATGAATCACATAGGTCCTAACCAATGCATTCTAAACTTTCTCGATGTTGCAAGAACTTGATTTCATAGAGTAATAGAAAATATCCTACTTGAAACTTTTTCTATTTTAATGTGTTGATCATGCCAAGTTTCTTTCCTTCAAACTTGTTGATGGAAACCTATGAAAAAATAATCTTCTGTTGTACTAATCATGATATTCTTCCTATAATACGCCAGAAGTCTCGATATATTAGTGATCACAATGTGCTAGGTAGAATGAATTCCATCGTTAATGGCAGACTTTGGCCATAGATCAACCTAAATGGTGTCTACCCCGTCAACTTTTACTTCAGTCCTCGTATCACCAATACCATAGGAACTCTTAAGTCCCAATTGTGTCTCCCTACATTGCAAATTTTGTCAAATCATTCTCTAGAATTTTATTGAAAGCTTCCAAAGTTCCATTGGCCTAAGGATGATATGGGGTACTTCTTTGATGATGAATTTGAAAATCCTCGCTAATGCTGCAATTGTTTTATTTATAAAGTGTGTTCATTGATCACTCATAAATATGCCGTATTATCTAAACTTTGTGACTACATTCTCAAACAAAAATCACAAGAGGTCTCCATAGGGGAAGTGCAATCTATAAATCGGTGTTGCTTCTTCCCAATCTTTCAAATAATTTCATTGTAGTGTGATGATGTAAATTTGTTCTGATATTATTTCTTCTGGTTGAATTAAATTCCAAAAATTATATATTCCATTGATCTAGGTGGATATTGGTGGCTCACCTTTTCCAACCGCTCAAAACAATTTTTCAGAATTTTTGGTAATTTAATATTTTTAACAGTTTTAACCACCGAGGCCATTTTGAGGCCTAAAATGAATGTTTTTCGAGACGAGCACCTTTAATGATATCCCAAGGCATTATTGATCCCTAATATTAATTTCCATGCCATTCTTTCCAACAGGATATCATATTCCTAAAACAGATCAGATGCAATTAGTTCATTGTTCCCAGGAAGTTGGTGCACTAATCCACCTAAATGGGGCCCACATGACTTTGCCGCTTCATCTCCTAGGTTAGGTTTTGACGTCTAGGTTTTTCCATTCCTTTTATTGTAAAAATACCTTTAGAGCCTCATTGTAATCATCTTCTTATGAATGCAGGTAGCCATCACATCTCTTTTTAGATATAAGCCGCCACCATTATAGTTTACAATGATTTCATTAATATAAATCATATATATCGTGTATATATGTGTTTATGGCTACATCTTCGGCTAATATTTCTGCTATATAATTGAATATTCTGCGATATCTATGTGCATTTCTTTATTATACCTCCACTCATTTTGTTCCTAAATAATCCAGATCACCCATTTTCTCAAATGCTTGCAACTCTAAACTATGTATTCAAAAATCCATCCTCTTGGATGGATTTCCTACCCTATGACATATGTTGCAAGACCTAATAACATTCCTTCAATATTATTTTTTAGGGGAAGCTACTCAAATCCTCAAGACAATTTTTTTTTGCATAATGTCCTCCTGCAATCCTATCATGCACTTCCTATAATATCATCGAACTTTCATGTTCCAACACACAACATATCAATATTCCATATGCACCCAACTTGTATACAATTCCTTGCAATCAACTAATAATAAGTTTATTTCACTACCAGTTGTTTTTTTCACACAAATCATCATAATCAGAGTAGAGCCATACTGTATTTCCTTAGAAATTGCAATGATGTATGAGTAAAATCATCCACCATATTTAGAAATAGTTAGCATATGGTAAGTTGTCATCTAAATTCTCTACATCTTCTTTTGATAATATGTGTGACATGATCTAGCCTTTTTGTATTCACCCCTGCTCTCAATAATACAACATCAAAATCATATTCCTCAAACAATAGTATCCATATGCATATCCTCCCCAACACCTAGCCATTGACTAAGTATTTTAATGTATAATGGTATGTATACATCTTAAATTGAGACCCCAATAAATAATGTCTAAACTTTTGTAGTTCATAGACCATTATGAATCCTTCTCGTTCTGTGGTAGTATATTTTCTCCTGCTATAGAAAAAAATTCTTGCTTGAAAAAGTGATTGGGTGATCTATGTCTCTCTCTTTTGGTTGAGATAGTACTACACCCAACACTATGGACAATGCATATACATGTATGTGGAACTACTTGTTCCAATATGGAAATATTGAAATCGACACAGTTACTAGTTTTTGCTTCAAGGTGTCCAAACCCTTATGACAATCCTTGTTCCATTGAAACTTTGCTTCCTTCTTCAAGAATCCTTCCATCAACATTTTGATCCTGTGTACAGTCTCTTTGGATAAATATCCTATATGACCTATAGTTTCCCTCAAATATATCATTGATGTAGGTGGCTCTAAACCATAATGTAAATCTTGGATGGATCTACTAGTAACCCTTGTTTGCAACCACATGTCGCAACAAAATTCCAAACGACACACAAAAAATACACTTCTTCAAGTTTAGTGAAATATGACACTATCTACATCGATCCAACATTATCTTGAGGACTTTTATATGATCCTTCAATAGACTAAACACACAATGCATCCAAGTAAACTCCAAGGAACTTATGAATAAATTACTTTGAATGTTGCAACCACTACTCCGGGAAAAACATCGCAGGGGTATTATTTAGACCAAAGGGAATTATTATAGTATACTGATAACTTCCCCATTATATGGTGAAAGTAGTCTTGTACTATTCCTCTTATGTAATTTTTATCTAATGGTACCCCCTGAGAATCCATTAGTGAAATAATACATTTCTTGACCTCATATGTTCTCCAATACCTCATTTGTAAATGGTGTTGGGAATGGGTCATGTAAAATGCATCATCTGCCTTTCTCTATATCCATGTAGATCCCTGATTCTCCAGATGGTTTTTCCACACTACCATTGATTGGTCCACCTCGTGATTTCACTGGTTCGATGCCTTCTTGCATCAAACATACTTTCTATTTTAACTTTCACATTTTCCTTGTACTTAGGATTTAACCTATAAGGTATTTGTCACACTGTCTTAGCACCTGGTTTCAATGGAATATTCATCTCACCTAAGTCCCCCACTATCCCCTTCATCTCTAAAAATTTCATTGGGAACATGTCTTGATATTCGTGCAACAAGTCAATAATCTTATTGACTTTCATCACTGCTTCAGTAACTCTATTTGTGTGTGAAATCCAGATTCTCTTATCATCCCAATATTTACTCCTTCCACATCTTGGATTGGCTTAGTATATGCCACAACATTCAATCTTTTGGTCCTTTCTGTATCACTCTTTATCCTTTTCTCTTTGTAGTTGTACTTTCGATCTTCTTCATCGCGATCCTCCTTAGAGACATTGTAGCACTCCAAAAACTCATGGATAGTAATAGTAGTTATGTATGCACTGCATACTGGGACCACCTCCATTGACCCTTCTTCTTTTGTGGAGATTTTCATTCGAATAGCCTGTAGCATTGTGTCCATTGATGGATATTCATGCTCAAACATAAATGTAAACTTGAAACTTTGAGCCAACTCTTCCCACCTTTGTTGTTTCTTTATTTATTTCCAATTCCAAATATCATTTCTTCGGAATTGTGTCAAGTGTTCGAACAAATATGTGCATCCATTATATTTCAGGTATTGAACTCCACAAAGTCATGCACTACACAACATGATTTGTTGGATCACTCTCTCTTTTGTGCTTCTGCACAATTTTTTCTTCATCATCCCAGAACCTTACTTACATTATTCTTCTTCATTGTGGTCAGACTTTCATTCCCTCCTTATGTGAAACCCACCATATGATCGGAGTCACTTTTAGGAAAACATCTAGTCTTTTAATGAAGATTTTTTGTTTGGGTACCTAGAACTCAAATTCCTTTACAAAAAACATTATATTAGTTAATCCATCATACATGGGTGAATCACACAACTCTATTCCAATCCAACACAAGGATAGGGTTATGTTCATGCACACATCATCTAGTTGGAGACTTCATTCTCTACTACACTCTCTAGAACTTCCTTTGTGCCTGATTCACACAAAATGATACTTCTCCAACTGAAGCACCATCTGTAGTAGGGTTGACAAAATCATCCATATGCGCAATCATGTTACATAATTTTTCAATGTCATTACCTTTGGCGGGTTCTATGTATCTCTTTCCTTATGATGGGTCCAAGGGTGAAGTAACTTTCAAATCGCCAACTTCAAATATCATCTCCCTCTTCAAATTAATGATTTCATTATAAAAATCCCATTTCAATCCTATCGCTGATGGATATGGTTGACTTTCATCCACGATATCAATAACCTCAGCGTTTCCACACCTATCACTCCATCTATGTTCATGAGTACTCCCATCGAATGACCAATCAATACTATTTTTTGTTGATTCACGAGCCTTAACTAAACAAGAGACCATACTATCTTGGGTTTTCCCATCATCTCCCATGTCTACTTAGGTAAAAAATTCATGTCATACTCCAAGTCCAAGATAAAATTATGTACATCATACTCCCTAATTTGTGTGTTGAACCTGAATTCTTTGTTGGTCCTCTTATTGCATAGTACCTGGTTTACCATCCTTTATGTGATGGGAGTTTCCCTTCCTCTTGTGCAGTGATCAATCATGTCATATAATTTACTCAACGCAGTTTCATCTTTTCATTATATCTACACAATTTTTCAAGAATTATGTTATCATGCTTACCCTTCCAGTTGGCTTCTCTGGCACAATTTGATCTCCTACATGAGGCACAAATGATGTTGATTCTCCCCAACCATGTCCAATTATCTCTTTTCTTTCCCTCTAATATGTATCTTTTTCTTGTTTAGGATCAAAGTTTGGCATATGCCCTGCTGACTTCCTTACCCATTTATTAGTCTTCTTTCCTTCATTTTTCATATTATCTCATGTTCTATCTCCACTGCGTCTTTTGACTTATATTTTATGTACATTTTAATGAGATTCTAGTTTTGGTTTCTTAGCCTCCTGCTTTATCTCACAACTAGCTGCAGACACATTCTATAGCATGGTCCATTTCGTAAAGATGTGCACATTGTACAATAACCTCGTGTAGTCATGACCAAGTATCCTCGGGTTGATTACAATTATAACATATTATTGGTCCTCTTCCTCCCCTACAAAAATTTCCTTTTCCCACTCCTCACAAAGCTTCTCCCTATATTAAAGACTCTATGATTATTATATTTCAGAACACTTCTTCAAGGAAACATTCTCCTCTTGAATCTTGCACATGTCTGAAATGCACCACCTCATTGAGTCGAATGCATGACAATCCTTCTTGTCATGTCCAATGACTTGCAAAAATTGTAGAAAAAGTTCTTTGGTGTACTATGATAATTCTGTAGTAATGGACACTCAGTTGGATAATGACCGCTTTCTTATATATTTTACAATATCCCCCTCCTAGTAATGGATTCAGTGCTCTCGTCACCAAATATTTCATGAATGCAAGGCATTCAAATTTATGATGGCATTTCAGCCTACACTTGGGACACCATACTTTCTCGCATTTTTCCTTTCCTTTTGTAAGTTATTCCAATTGAATCATCAAAGAATCCAACTATGTCTGAACTTGCACCATTCCTCCAATGTCTCCTACTGGGGATGATTCTAGTTTCATTGCAATTTCTAGTGCCCTACAGAACTATTGAAGATTGGTTGTTGTCATTGATGTCAACCCTAGTCATGGGTTTTGGACCAACAAGATTGATGACAGTATTTGGACATGAAGGGGAGAATGCACATACAAATGCAACACCCATGGATGGATAGTATACATCATGTTGTTTCCGTAGTATGTACATCATGTGGATTCTCATGGTTGAGGAGAAATGAATTTTGAAGATGACAAAGTGAATTGAAAATGAAGTACATGTAGGCCCCGAAGATAATTAAAGAAAAGAATTACAAATAAGAAAGTGTTATCAGGTCGGCTCTAATGTTAAAGGAAGTGACATAAATGGTATAAATAAACATTATTATACATTCATTTTATACAATGGAATTTTAGAGGAAATAAGAAGAAAAGAATGGATTTCAAGGAGGATGAAGTCTTTGGTGATGTGTTCTGGCAGCATGTTATTTTCAAAATATCTTACCATTTTGCTATAAATGCTTTTTCTAGAATGATTCGATGGTGAAATCACATGGTATTGAAAAGATATATCAAGGTACCTCTGGTAAAAATTCAGCTCTTGATTCACAATAATTATGAAGATACACTGTGGAGTATAGGGTTTGTGACCATTCCTCAAGCTAGTCAATAAACAAAATCGCGTAAAATAGTCATAACTTATTCATCGAAAAAATCCAAATGAAGTGGGAACACTTCATTGGAAGAAAGTAATGACTTTAGTTTCTTTGTGTGAGTTTCGTAATTGATGTTAATTATTGAGCGTGGGGCATTTTCTGCAAGTTCACTCTCCTGAATAGACTGTAATTGAATAAAGTCTACCATTCTTTTCTATAACCGCTTTTTGGGAGTGATTCAAGGAGTGAAAATTGGAGGAGTTTCAGAGAATACATTGAGTAATACACTACAAGATCAAAGCACTCAAGAATTGAAGAATTGCAAAAATTGAAGAAGTCTCACCTAAGACATCAGGTTCTATGTGATGATTCGCTGATGGTGATGATTTAATGTAAAGTTTGACTATCTCTCATATATTCTTGGTGAATGAAGGGGAAAAGGATGGAGAGTTCAAATATCTCTTGATATTGAGGATTGCATTCCTTCTGGAGGTTTATCCTCCTTACATTTCTGGAAGTTGTATCCAATTCCTTTTGAATTCATTCCTGGAACAATAACTATTGATTATTTCATATATTGTGCATGGTGTATTGTGGTGTATTGGTGTAACTTTATTCATCGCTCATTTCTCATTGATATAGTTTAATGGTTTAAGCATAAGTTGAAGAATTTTTAAATTGTACTTGATACCATTCACCCCTCAAGATCAACACTATGTACCTGTTGTTTTTAGAACAAGCTAACAACGAAGGAAAATCGAAAGAGATGGATGACCATGAGCACATTTAAATGGGATTCAAAAATTTTATGGAAGAAATTATATACTGAGTGATAGAGTGAAAAACTACCTAACGCTTTGGGAGTAGACATTTGGTACTTAGTTGTAAATGGCTATGTAATCCCCAAATAATGCTCCAAGAATCCCATCCAAATGATAATAGCTTATGAGTTGTAATTCAAAAATCCATACATGTTATTCTATAAGCATTGGCACTCAACCATTGCTAGCAAAGTGATGGATGCAACACTGCTAAAGAGGAATGGGACAAAAATCAAGAGTATCTACTTAAGGTGATCTAAAATTTAAGCATGTCAAGCTTCAATGACACAGAGCGTAATTTGAAATTTGAAGATGAATGAAAAGGAAGATATTAAACTCTATCTTCTTAGAGTTGATGAAGTTGTTAATGCTATCATAGATTTAGGTGAAGATTCTGATGAATCATTGGTTGTACAAAAAGTGTGGTGATCACTTCTCTTGAAGTATGATGCTAAGGTCTCTGCCATTGAAGAAACTAGGGACTTGACCAAAATGACAATGGATGAATTACATGGGACTCTTATGGCATATGAAATGAGAATAGGAACAGAAAGTGACCAAAAAAATAATGAAGCAGCCTTTAAAGCCATAAAGAAGACAAAAGACAAGGATAACGACCTTGATGAAGAAACAACAAATTTTGTAAGAAGGTTCCAGAAAGGAAGTGGAAGATACAAAGGTAAGTCTCCTCTCAAATGCTTTAATTATGGTAGAATAGGACATATTGTTGAAAAATGTTACTATAAAAAGAGAAATCTCAACAATAAAAAGAGCTTCTACTCCAAGGATGATGACATATCCTCAGATGACAGTGATGAAGAAGATAATGATGGAGGAGAAGTCCTCTTCATAACCCAAGAAACCCAGGGTGATGATCATAAGAATTCTAAAGAAGAAGAGATCATTTGTGAAGAAGATTCAAATAAAGAAACCAACCTTGATTCCTTTTGGGGATACAAAGACAATGCAGAGAGAGAACAAGAAGATAAGAATCTTGAAAAGTTGAAGCATGTTGAAACTGAAAATAACAAGCTTAGAAACACAAACATAATACTAAAAGGTGATTTGAGTAGTTGTGAAGAATTAAAAGCTTAAAAATACCATTAATAGATTGAAGGAACAATTATAATATTATGATAAATTGAGAGCATAATTGGATCACACAAAAGGGGAGCTACTATTGACAACAAAAACGTTGAAGAAGTACGAAAAAAATCACTGAAAAATTAGATGAGATCCTTAGCAGTCAAAGATCTCCAAACGAAAAGACATGACTAGGATACAATGATAGTTTGAAGACATCAAAACAAGAGAAGGAAGTTGAAAATGATGAAACCAACACTCCAGAACAAGTTGAACAACAAGATATAAAACTAGAATTCAGAAGGAATGAGACATCAATAAGATCCTCTCCCATAAGGTATAAAAGAAATCATTATGAAGGAAACTATAGAATAATAAATCATGAACCCAAATGGACCACACCACAAATAAGATAACTTATGCCCATGTATTGAAATTTCTTTCTTTCTTGGACATTGTTATACTTGTGGAAATTTTGGACACAAGGCAATCAATTGTAGAATCAATGAAAGGAATAACTATGCAAGCTACATGAATGGTGAAAATAGTAGATATGAAAATGTTCGTAGACATTTCAACATAAATTATAATCCATTTGACCCATTAATGGATCAAAATATTGTATGTTACAAGTACAATAATCTTGGTCACAAAGAATGAGATTGCAGAGAGATGAAGGAAGATAATCATATGCCAAATGTCTGCATACCAACTAAAACATGGAAAAGGAATGAAATTCCACACAATGAATTTTTTTGAATAGCATTAGTCACTAAATAATTCAAAGAAGAATATGAATGGTTCATAGACAATGGGTGCTCATCTCATATGACCGGAGATCAAAGAAAATTTGTCAGCTTGAAGAAAAAGGGTGGAAATGTTGCATTTGGAGATGACTCATCTACCAAAATACTTGGAAAAGGAACTGTAAATCTTGGAAGTGAAAATGTAAAATCAGGAAAAGTCCTATTGGTTGAATATTTGAAGCATAATCTCCTCAGTGTCAACAAAATATGTGATAAAAGACACACTCTTACGTTTGACTCCTAAAAATGTAAAACCAAAGAAAATAACTTAGGAAGATTGGTTGCAACTACAACAAGAAGACCGAACAACATATACATCCTAGACATGAAGAAGAGAAAGAAGACAGAAGCCACACAAAAGGATTCTAAGGAAGAAAAAGTCCCAAAGACCAAAAATAAGGATGAAGTATTATTGAGTGCCACATGTTTAGGGGGAGCAGCCCCAAAGAAGAAGGTTACCTTTTGCCATTAAACTCAGGGGG
>SNQJ01S0111055.1:71971-82508 GCA_010110895.2 Picea sitchensis | reverse complement strand
TTACCCAAACCCATACCTAAGCCATCCTAACCCCTTTCCTAACCTTTTACACCCCCTCACTTAGCATTCACTTCATACCACTCACTCCCCTAGGGAAGTTGTGCCCCCCTTGATGAGCATGTTGTCCCAACACATGAAATAATTAAGGAAACACCCCGTAACTCCTAGTGCTCCCTCCTAATGTCTAAACTAGAGTATTGGGTGAGCTAAAAGGTGTTTCCCCTTCCCCCTTTCTCATCCCTCATCCCCACTCATTACCAAAACCCTAAACCACCTCCTAAACCCTAAAGTTGCACCCCCCTCTTGAGATGATCACTCTTACTCATGTGTTGACACTTGGAAAGCATCCAAGAGGGGTAACTTTGCCTTCCCAAGTATAAATGAAGGTGCTCTCTCCCTCATTTCTGATCTTCTCTCAGTGTATTGTTATTATGCTCAAATCTCTCCCATTCTCTCTCTCTCCCATATTGCTCTCTCATTTCTCAAGCTTGAAGCAAGTATTTGCTCAATCTTGCTCATAATAGAAGAAACTTTGGAGGAACCACTTGCATTTGGAGTATTCTTGATGTGTGGTTGTGGAGCTTATTTAGGTAACTTGTATTTGGCATTGTTTGAGTTCTTAGTTGCTAGATTAGAGTAGGAGATCCAAGCAAAGTACTTTGCTTGGATAGATCTAGAGTAGTATTGCTCTAAATCTTAGTAGTGTAGTATCCTTCCTTCTTCAAAGTATTTTGTTGATGTTTAGGGATCTACTTACCTCTTGCTTGGTCTTGTAGCTTTTCTCACTTGTTTTCTGGTTGCTTAAGGGTTAATGAGGAACAACCTCAGATTTGGAAGTTGTTCATTTAACCCAATTTTATTTCCTTCATAGTTTCGGTTTTGTTTTTCTTATGTAATTTCTGAGTATATGGGTAGTTTTATATGCTGAAGTAGATCAAAATCAACTACAAATATTGCCATATTTCATCTTATATTTCTGTTTTAACTTAACATAAATTTTCTGCAGGGATTTTTGTTGTTTTTCTGCAGTTTTCTAGCAAGTTTTACTTGCTGGTTTTTGCAGGTCAGTGACAGAAAACGAGGAGGAACAACCCTCTTGGGGCCTTAAAACATCAACTACAGCCTCCTATGTTGGGGTGCCTACACCCCCAACACTTCTCTCTTCTATTATCTTTGTAAGTAAGCCCCCAAAGAGTAACCAAGGGTTTGCACTTCTCCTAAAATCAATTTTCTGCAAGTTTTCTAGTTTATTTGCCTACACCTAGGAAAGTGCTTGGCCCTGCCAACCTTCCTAAATCGTAAGGCTTTACTTGCTGCATTTTATTTTCTGTTGTTAGTTAGTTTCTTTCCAACCCACTTTGGCACAACAAAGGAAGGCTTGCCTCCACCTTGTGCCATTGTTTGAGGTTTGCTTAACTTAGTTTTATTTCAATCATTTCTTTATTTACTTGTTTGCCTATACCTTGGAGTGTGATTGGATTTTCCAACCCCCAAAATCTTAAGGCTAGACTAGTGTGGTTGTTTCATTTATGCTCAATAATGGTTTATGTTATGTTATGAAACAATCATATGTTAATGTAGGTCCATGGAGGCATAATAAGTTTATATTGCTCATTTAGTTTTTCTTTTTCCTTGCAAGCTACATTTCATTCAAGTACTTTGCTTTCAAGTTCTTTTTTTTTACAAGTACTTTCTTCTAATGTCTTGCAATCTCATGGGCATGGTGTAACTTCATGGTTTAAGGCAAACTCAACTCTCATTTTTTTGCAAGTTTTATTTCAAGTACTTCATGCTATTTCAAGTTACACATTTTCGTTAAGTACTTCCTTTTTTACTTGCAAGCAATCTCTTTTACATTCAAGCACTTGACATTTAGCAAGCACGTCTTGCTCAACACACAACTAACTTAATCCACCATAGTTTCATAGGGCTTAAAATTAACTAGTTTTAATAAGTCACTAACTACTGACCCAACTTTGCCATCTAAACGAGAATTGTAAGGAAGCAACAAGAGGTGCTAGATCGGGGACGATCTCAAGGCGCTTGGCGTCCTTCCTGGGAGTACTTATTTTCTTGGGTTGACCTGTGGAGCTAGGGTGGGGCTTTGTTTGCCTCACTTATTGAGCACCCAACAACTATCGGGGGGAGTTTTGGGGTTGTCACGTAGTCTAGGATTCATTCTCTAATTTGACAACTTAATAATCCTAACTAATCCACTACAACCTTGGGTCACTTTTCATTTACATATCTTTTATAGTTAACATTTAAGTAATCTTGCAAGCACTCTACTTTCCATTTACTTTCATGCAAGCTTATTTAAGTTTTGTGGATGTTAACTAAGTGATTTAGAGTTGCGCCCTTGCCCTTGGAGGCTTCTTTTGAGCATTTCAATTTTCAGTTTTAAGTTGTGTTGGTTTATTGGATTAACCCCTTGAAGTTGCGCATCCTTTGGAGGCAACCTCATTGTTTGGGTTTGTGTTGTGTACTTGTGTATGCCATTGAAACATCCCCTTAGAGTTGCGCATCTTGTGGAGGCACTCTATGTTTGGGTTTGCAGGCTTGATGTGTTGATGTGATMTTTTCCTTTRAGMMATCTTTATTTCCCTRCACAATCAAGTAATCAAGTTAGTGTTTGTTTCTTTTMTTGTCCATAAGTGTACAMTTGTTGTATCTTTAGCATTCTTAGATTTGTAGATAATTGTTMTCTCTTTTAGTTGTATCTAGCTCTAATTTCATTCTTTTGTAATCTTGTTGTAACTCTTTGTAAAGTCTAATCTCCTTTAACTTTAGTTGACCCCTTGCCCAACCTTAGGCACTAGTCTTCAGTTGTCTTAGGAAAAGGGCTTGCCTTTCCATTTGCACAGTTGCACTTTGCATTGTTTTCCTGTCATATAGGCTAGATTCCCCCAAACCGTCAACTAATTAAAACCAACTCTTAGAAATTAACTTCTTAACTTCACATAGTAACTAGGGTCTACCCGCCTTGGCTTCCCTAGGAGTAAGCCTAGATGGAAGAGGTTCAAGTTGAGGTGACAATGGGCTTTGAACCTAGGCATTGTGCCTCCAAGGACACACTAAGTGAGTTGGACTTAGCTCACGTTTGCAAGTGTGTATAAGGACGACAACAAACCCCTCAGCATAGACTAGCATGCCTAACCCAAGGGGATTTGAATTGGGCACCTGCTGTGTCATGTCCCCATTTTTGGATTCCCTTATTATGCAGTTAGAGTCACTTGAGGAGGCTTGACTCAGCTAAGTCAAAGGGGTAAGACTATGTCATCAGTGAGCACGAAGGGTTTGGATGATTTTTATGGGGCCCAACTTAGTTTATTTACCATTATTCATCATTAGGATCATTTCCTCATTGCTTGTTCTCGGTTCCGTTGCATTTCGACGATTTTCGTAAAACGGGGTTATTAATGGGCATATTTTAATCAATTACACTAAAGGTGCTATTTGGAGCTTGTTTATTGGATAAATACCTTAGTGTAATAGCTTGTTAGAACTGAGGTGAAAATATCTACAAGATGGGATGATGAAAAGCAACTTTCAGTGGCTGGAGAAATCATAAAGGTAAATTAATTACTTTTTGGAGTAAAAAGGTTCATTAAATTAATAAAGTGATTTTATGAGAAAATATTAAAGATGAATTAAAAGTCACTTGAAGGGAAAAAGGTGAAAACGGGTATAAAAGATAGATAGGGGATCATATTCTCTCATTATTGCAGATTGTGAATTGAAAATTAGAACCCAGAGAGGAGTCGGGCGACTTCCTTCTTGTTTGGTGGCTTTTTGGATGAAACCATCGCCATTGACAGAGTTCGGTGTTGAAAGATACACCCTAGTACGTCGGGAGGAACACACGGGTTCTTCATCGAGCTGCAAGATCAGATTATATCAGTAGAGAAGTGAAGTATCAACTAGGGCGCAAATTTGCTGATTGCAGCATGAGGTTTTTGGGAAGGATTTATCAGTGTTCTGGGTCGCTATGCCCAACCAAACCGGAAGATCCAAATTCCTTCCGACCCATTTGAGAGGAGACCAGGGCTCTTCTAGTGAGATAGATCTCACACTTTTTCGACAGGGAAATCTCTCAGATCGTGCCAGTTTGTTAGTTGCAGTGTGTGGGGGTCTGGACATCCATCTGGAGTTCCTACTGAGTACCAGTGAGCCAGTGTTTCATCTCAGAGGTTGGGAGAGTGTGCTAGGTAGTAGGGCGACCCATATGAGATAGATATCAGCTAGTTCCGACAAGTATAACCACTAGGGTGAGTTATCCAGTTTTCTGCAGCAATTTGGCAACATATTTTTTGTTGCATGCAACGCTGCATTTCGTGCATGCAGCGCTGCATTTCGTGCATGCAGCAGATCTTCATTGCAGCTACAAGATCCATCTACTTATCGGTATTTATCAGTATTTTGTTTGTATTCTAGTTAAGATCCTCATCTATATAGATCTAGCTGAAGAGATTTGTTGAGTTTCTGCATTTTGTCATGTATTGTCCATTATATTACTAAATAAAATTGTTCAGCTGGTTATAGTCCCAAATCTATTTGCATGCACTATATGTAAACCTTAAAACATAGCAAAATGCATCCAGAAACCTTTGAAACTCAACCAGAACCCCCAACGCATCAGATCTACAGCCGAAACCCCAAATATTAGCAGTTTATATCAAGATCCGGGATCCAGGATATTACATACTGGCACAGAACTAGCCAAATGCTCAGCAACATTGGTGACAATTGATTGAGCTGATCCCTTGGGCTAATAGAGAAGCTACTCTGTCCCATGTATTTTTGAGTTTGATAATTAGGGATTTATCCTGTGTGAACCATGCCTCATCTGTTGTAATGTTGTTTTACTTATGGGTATTTTGAAGAAAGTTATTTGGTGAGGCCTCTGACCCTTAAGTTCGCTAAATCTCCCTCATGTCTCTTTTTTAAATTTGGCATGAGTTTTTGGGTCCATGACTGGGGCTGGCTTTGTGTGTTACCATGAATTACTTTGGTCCGCATATTCTCTAGGTTCACACTTTCAACACTAGCTGAAGACATGTAATCACATGAATTAAATACAAAGCCAGGAATTCTAAGGGATTCATTGGGCATATCTTTTAGAACTGTTATCAAACAGCTACAGCTTCTGAAACAAAACTACAATAATGAACTACTAAATTTAGCAATTAATGGAGAAAACTTTTGTATCACAAGAGTAATTTTTATCCCAAACCTAGACAACATTTATTTTATGTATTCTTCTCAACTAACATCAGCATGATAAAATATCTTTTTTCTGTATAGCAAGTTTATCTGCCAATAACATTGGCCAAGCAAATAAAGTTTTTTTGGTTTAAATTCTTGATTGTTCACTCTCTTCTCATACAATTGTGAATGCTAGCACAAGAAAGATCTGTCCTTTTTTTTCGCTCTGTTTTCAATATGGTCTTCTCTTTTAACTTCCGTTTTGCCTTGTTCAAATCTCTTGACTGACTTGTTTTATGTTTGGTTAACACTCTATACAAGTGATGACTACTATTAGATTACAATTTTACTTATTTAGTCATAGAAATTTGCAATAAATCTTTATTAGAATTTGCTTTTTAGAAGCTAGGATAATATGGTGTCACTTGTACAAGGCATGGGATAATGTTTTTAAAGGACTAGTGATAATCTGAGTTTGATTTTTCCTTTTATCACTGGAAACAGTTCGCTTTCCTCATATGCATGTCTAAATCTTCCACTCATACTGCTTTATTGGTATTGTTCCTTTCAGCTACCAAAACTTTTTCACATAAAGGAATTGTACTATTTTCATGATCTGATTGATACACTACTTGACTGGGGTTACGAAAAGGGGGTCACATTATTTGGCTATGGCTTTGATTTTCGGCAAAGCAACAGGTAACCAGTTACTAGTTGAGCCTTTTGAGATGGTTGGAATGCTTGTAGAAAGGAACTTCAGATTTCTTTTAAAGTAGAAGGAATATCAATGTAATTCCTACCTATGATGATGTTTTTCTAGTCACGTAATTAAGATGCTATTCCTTAGTCTTGATAAGCAGTTACCATTTTTATTATGATTTTAAATTTTGATAGACGAGAGATTTTTCGTGCTGGTGTGTTAATTAGAATTACAAAATCAATGGATGGATTAAAAGAAAAACTAGAGGCAGCTTACAAGGCTTCTGGTGGAAAGAAAGTGAACATAGTTTCTCATTCGATGGGTGGATTGCTCGTCAAGTGTTTTCTTTCACTGCATCCAGATGTAAGTTCCTGTTTGTTAATGCACATTAAGGTTCTTCGTGAATCCCCTACATTACTTATGATTGTCTGTGTTTTATTTACTTTAGGGCTTCAACCATGTTTAGTGCTAGCTCAGGCAAATCATTAGGCTCTTCTTGTGTAATTATGCAGATATTTGAGAACTATGTAAGCACATGGGTGTGCATTGCTAGTCCTTTCCAAGGTAAATGTGTATCTACTGGTAAGGATAATTCTTTCTGTTCCCGAGTATCAAGTTCAGGAGTTATTGATGAATATTTGCCACTTGCATTGTTTGCAGGTTGTCCAGGTTTCATTAATGATTGTCTTTTGACCGGTATGCAATTTGTTTATGGGTTAGAGAACTACTTGTTTATATCTCGTTGGACCATGCATCAACTGGTACTGTTGACATTTCAAACCTCTGTATTCTCTTTTTCATGTTTGTAATTAATCTGCATTTTGCTTCAATGTTCAACAAGGCTTCTCTTCAGAAAGGGCATGGGAAATCTGTAGTTTTGGACGTAAGACCCTTGCAAATGTACATTTTCTAAATGAGTATTATATGCATATCTTTAATCCGTTAAAAAAATTGCATACATCCTTTTATTAATATATGAAAACACAAAAAAGTGGTTCTGAAACGATTCTATTTCAGGATCATAAGCATGTATCATTAAAGGACTCTTACGCACATTAAATAACAAGGCCTTACTCAAAAATATGATGGAATAGATATGTTAGTCTTTCAAATTTACTCATCTGGAATCAATTTAGAGGATCACTTGATTATTGGTCTTATGTGAGAGCTTCATCGAAATTGCAATGGCATGAGGAAATGATGCTGGAAGGCTTTCCAAAAATCCTTGTATTGTTTGCAATATGCATGTTTCTTAACTATGAACTTATAAAATGGCTGTTGATACTATGGTTATTGCATATTCTCTTATCTGAAGAGCACAAATGAGTGGATAACCAAGAGTGCATGAGTGAGAACTCGATGAATGCCCAAAAGGTTATGGTTGTGAAGTGCTGATATGAGTATAGTTACCAACAATTCGAATGCTCACACACATGAGAACATAAAAGAAAAAGTATGCAAGTATTAGAGGGTGACCAAGTTGGACCATGTCTCCAATAAAATACAATAAAATGGGTAAGTGATCAATTTAGAGTTTGCAGGAATCTAAGTATCTGGGCATCATCATCAAAAAGCTGCCAATGTTCTAGGTTATCAGGGATTGATGGCCTAAAGACCACTTTTATTTTGCACAAGTCCTAAAGGACCTCCTCACAAGGTTGTATGGTAGATGCAGAAATAGCTAGAGCATCAACGACATAGTTTTTCTCTCTGGGGACAACGTTAATTGAAAAAGGATCAAAAAGTTCTATAGTGTCCTGCACTGAGTCCCTATATTTTCTCAATCTTTCATTCTTTGGAGTGAATTTTAGTTTTACTTGGGCAACAACCAGATCAGAATCCCCTATGACCTTCAAGCATTTTATATTCCTATCAAGGACTAAGTTGAGTCCTATGAGTAAGGCTTTGTATTCAACAATGTTGTTCGTAGTACGCACAATCATACTCAATCCTATATGAGAAATAGGTGGCCTGTTTGGAGGGCACTATTAGGACAATTCCAGGTCCGAAACTAGATTTAGAGTGAGCACCGTCAAACTCCAAATTCTACATGCCACTAGTGTCTTGACATTGCTCTATCCGAAGTGCAGGATCAATGGCATAGAAACTTCCTATATTGTCATTTGGATACAATACCTCATCCATGGGGCTTTGGGGGGTTTCAATTTGGTATCGCATGACAAGTTCTCTATAAAGGGTGACAAAGCCACCCTCAGGGTGAGGGATGGAAGCGTATGATAGGTCCATCTAAAGGCTACCTCCCAAGGTTGCAGCCCATTCCCTAGATAACAACATTCCCCAAACATCAGGTATATCAATTACTACAACATCCATAAGAAGGGAGACATCGGGAAAAGATACCAGACTAACCTTAAGGTCTTTGATGAGGCCAAAAATAGTGATAGGTTGAGAATCAACACCACACACATTCCTATAAGGTCGTGAGATTTCTAAGCCAAGTTGTTTCATAACTCTCAAGGGCATGACATTTGTGGAAGCACTTGAGTCAAGCATGCAATTATGGAGGATGAGTTCATTTACTATGAGTGAGATAAAGAAGGGCACATGCTTTCCATTCTTTCTACCAAGATTTTCAGCGTGGAGAATTATAGGAAGATATTTTTCATCTTGGGGCTCCTAAGGTTCTTTGATGCTAGGGTCTTGCGAAGTTATAGGGATCTCAGGTTGCTCGTTTAGGGTTAAAACATTCTTAGGATCTTGTGAAATTAAAAGGTCATTAGGGTTGGTCCCCTTTAGCTCATCGCTATCCCCTTTAGGAATTGTTGGCTTGATGAAGAGGGTATCCTCTTTGAGGGTTTTATCTTCCTCTTCTAACCCTTCATTCATGAGTGCTAGAAGTTGTATTTCGTCCTCCCTAGCAGCCTTCATTTTCTTAATTTCCCATATCTCCTTAGTAATAGGGTATAACCCTTTGTGAGAAGCACCCTTCTAGTTAATGTTACCCATATCTTGTTGGTAAAGGGCATATTCTTTGTCTAGGGCATCTATTTTGGCCTTGAGGGTTTCCTGACACTGTATGAGTTTTGTGACTGCTTGCTCATAAGTAACTGGTTCATCGATTCTAGGAGGACTATTCAACCTGAAATCATCCAGGTTGGCTTCTATTTGGGAGGCAAATTCTTACGCCTTAGGTAGAGTTTTGGAATCTTTATCTCTCAACAAGAAGCGTAATTGTCGTTGGAAATCATTTAGATAATGTACTAGGATGAGCCATGTTGTCGTCCTAATACACACCTACAAGCGTGGAGAAGTCTCCAACCCACTTGGTGTGTCCTTGGAGGCACAAACCTGAATCTAGACCCATTGTCACCTCAATCTGGACTCCTTCCGTCTAGGTTCACTCCTAGGGAAGCCAAGGGGGGTAGACCCTATTAAACTATGTGGAAGTTTATTTAAGTTCTAGGAGTTAATTGAATTGTTAACTAAGAAAACCCAACCCAATGATAGGAAACAAATGCAAAAGTTCAGTTCCTTTAATGACAAGCAAACCCTTTATTTAGTACAAAAATTAGACTAGTGCCTAAAGAAACCAAAGTTGAGTTAATGAGATATACAACAAAATATAATTATACAAGAATGGAACAATGTTACGAGATATCCACAATAAGTATGAGAAGTAACTTTACACTTAGACCAATTATGTTCAAATAAATAAAGAATGCTAGAAACAAAGAATACCTTGAAACAAGTATTCACATGAAAGAAAACTGCTTGAAAGTAAATTGATTGAAAGTAAATTGCTTGAAAAAGTAACTTGCTTGAAAAGTAAATGTTGTGAAAGAGTGTGTAGGTTGATTTTAGCAAGTTTTAGGTCACTCTTGAATTAAGGGGGAAATTAAGTGTGAAAGATACAAGCCTACACTATGTGACTACCCCTAATTCTTATCCATTCAACCAAAAGGAAGTGCTGAGTACTCAATAAGAAGAACAAACAAGGTTCTTCCCTAGCTCCACAGGTCAAATCCTGAATGCTTGGGCGCTCAACAAGGAGGACACGTAGTGCCGTGAAACCGTCCCTGGCTTCAACCCCTTCTAGCTTTCTGTTGCCATCCTTATACACACTTGCAAATGTGAGCTAAGTCCTACTCACTTAGTGTAATATCCCTCGGTCGAACCCAATTGTAAATGTAATGTAAGTGTACTTAAGTTGGTGAGTTGTTTTGAAATCATTTTGTAATGCACCTTCCATGGCATAGTGCGCGCATGAATTGCGCAGTAAAATGTAGTGTGCACATTCCCAGATACCGCGCGTAGTAACTAAAGTGCGCGCAGTATGGAGGTCAACGAACCTTGTGTATATGATATGTGCTATAGTCTGGTGAGCTAGTTATTATAAGCTGGAATGCTTATGTTTTGGAATTAGTCCAGAGCGCCTAGATGTTAAAGGCCACTGCGCCTATTTTGTATATGTCTCATGATTAATATAAAATACATCGTTGCGCGCAGACCGACCACGATAAAAGAGATAGGGGACTGAACTTCACCAGTTAGGGAAAGGGAGGGCCAAAAGTCAAGGGAAAGGGATAAGCTAGAGAGCTTAAGCCAAAAAGGAATATTATATTAATATTTCCTAAAGCATAAAGTATGGATAATTATTTTATCCCAAGTTCT